>NW_020868833.1:23439-25939 GCF_003789085.1 Penaeus vannamei
ATCTATCTATATTTATCCAACGATCTATCTACCTATCAATCTATCTACATTTGTATATATGTGTATATGCGTATCCACACAAATCTACATATATATGGTTATGTTTATGAGTGTATTTATATGACAAAAATGTTATGTTCATGAAATAACGAATAACCAAATTGTAGACCATTATCATCTTTATTGTTACTATCACTATCATTATTGTTCTTATATCATTACTGCCATAACTCGTCGCCTACATAAAAATAACGTGATAAATAAAAATAATTTGTATCAACTCATAACATGGGTTGTCTATATAGCTCATTTTCATAATAAAGTTGATACACAATATAACAAGGTATTTGCATAAAAGGAAAATAAATAATAATAATAATAAAAAGATAAATAAAGATAAAAAATAAACAGATAAATACAATGCAAGCTTCAGCATCAAAATTATGACTCAATTTCACGCTTTCTCGCAATGCAATTTTCGTTTTGCTTTAGAAAGCAATACGATGAACATTTGTCATATGCATTGTTTACTTCACAATGCGCAACGACAACGAATTATCAAATGAATACACATATGTAAACAAATACTCGGGAAAGCGGATGCAATACTCTTTTGTAAATAATTCAGGAAAAAGTGACAGTAAGAATGATAAAACAATAAGCAACAACAACAATAACAATAAAAATCCACCGTCATTTACCGACCAACGGAAGGAAAAAAGTGTAGGTATTTCTCAAGGTCAGTCTTTGTCGTCATTGTTGTCAACGTAATGGTTTGTGGTGAATGAAGACACGGAGGAACTGAACGCACACACACACACACACACACACACACACACACACACACACACACACACACACACACACACACACACACACACACACACACACACACACACACACACACACACACACACACACACACACACACACACACACACACACACACACACACACACACACACACACACACACACACACACACACACACACACACACACACACACACACACACACACACACACACACACACACACACACACACACACACACACACACACACACAAACAATCAAAAACACACACACAATGTCTAAACTCTGAGTTTACACTACACGCAGTTATACTAGTATAAGCATAAGAAAAAATTAAATTTATGTTCAGATGAAATAGTACAGGGTCATTGGTATAATTTTCGTTATTATCATTATTATCATCATTATTATTTTATTGCTTTATTGTTATTATTACTATTATTGTTATTGTTAATATATAATACCTGTTTCTTTCTTATTATTGTTATTATTATTATTATTATTATTATTATTATTATTATTATCATTATTATTATCATTAGTATTATTATGTACTATTATTACTATTATTATCATTATTACTGTTATTATTATTATCATAATTTTATTACAGTTGTTATTATCATTATGTCACTATTTTCATCATCATTATTTTTATTGTCATTATTGTTAATTTATCATTATTATTATGTTATCCTCCTCCTCCTCCTCCTCCTCCTCCTCATCATCATCATCATCATCATCATCATCATCATCATCATCATTGTGAGATTGAGGTTAAATATGTATTTACTATAATGTATGTACATTTGTATTCTTCTCTACTTTATTATATTGTCTCATATCTCAGCTTATGAATGATTTCTATGCAACATTATTAGTTATCCAGATAGGGTGTATGACCAAAGACTATACACACATCTATGTACATAGAAATAAATGCATATCTATGGATCTCTCAATTAAATATACATTCATTTTTCTATCTGTAAGGTAAATATGCATATCTAGACAGATAGAAATGAATTTATTTTTGTGTATATGCATGTGAGTGTCTGTTAGGTCGGGCCTGGCACAATTTTAACAAACCGGTCATATATACGTATAGTCTTTGTGTATAGCCAAAGACTCTATATACGAAAGGCAGGAAACATATTACGTATATAGCAAAGACTATATACGATATATATATAGTCTTATATATAGTTTTTGGTATAACGGAATTGTGATCCCGTAAAAAAAAAAACTGTATCTTCTGCCATCACGTGACTATGACGTCACTCAGACGCATCGCTACACAACATTCAAAACGTACGTCTGACTCCTTAATTATTTGCGAATCACGACCAACTCGCATCATCAAATCCAGTGAAACTTTACGTGTGGTTCAATGAACCCTTCAAGACGGCTTAGAGTCATAAACCAAACGTGGCGCAGCGAAATGGAGTTAGTAATGGCTGAAGATATGTCCCACGCGCGAGATGGCGGAACCCTTTGAAGAAGTGCTTTGAAATCTTGTTTTTCTTTGATTATCAGCAACTTTGAAGTGAATGTGCAGTGATAGTGGCAGTGAAAAGTGCAGTGATTTGTGAAGTGTATGTTGGTTCTGTTAGTATTATGAACCCGTTTTTATGAATTGAGGTAGGATCACAACAATTTACATAGACTTACCGGCATCATCATTTT
>NW_020868833.1:28439-30939 GCF_003789085.1 Penaeus vannamei
TATTGCTATTAGTATTATCATTATTATGATTATTATCCTCATCATCATCCTTATTATCATCATTATCTTACATTGCTTAGATTATTATCATTATCAGTATTATTATTATTTATCATCATAACCTTAATTATTATTATCAGTGTCATAATTATGATTATTGAATTTATAATTTCATTAACTGTTATTATGATTATTATCATTATTATTATCAATGTCATTATATTTATAATTATTAATTGTAATTATTAATATTATCATTTATATGTTATTATGATTATCATTATCATCGTTATTGTTATTATTATTATCATTATTATTATCTTTTTTATCATCATCATCATCATCATCATCATCACCATTTCATTATTGTTATTATTATTATTATTATTATTATTATTATATTATTATTATTATTATTATTATTATTATTATTATTATTATTATATATCATCACCACTACTGTTATTATCATCACTGTTATTGTTACTATCTTTATTACTGTTATCATTATTACTATTATTATCATTACTAATATTGATATCATATTTGTTATCGTCATAGTTTTTGTTATAACTATAATCATTAGTATTGTTACTGTTATCATTATTATGATCATCATTATCATTATTATTACTATTCCATTATCATTACTACTACTACTGCTACTATTACTATAAATATCCTTATTGTTGTTATTATTATTATTATAATTATTATCATAGTTGTTTTTATTATCATTGTTTTTTTTGTTTTGTTTTTGATATTGCTATTATTATTGTTATCATTGTCATTATTACTAATGCTATCATCATTATCATCTTCGTCAATACTGTCCTATTAATTTTTGTTATCGGTGGCTATAAAAATTATAACATGTTTATTATCTTCATGGTTCGATTCGAATGAATGAGTTAATGCATATAAAATAGACACTACAAGAATTGGAATTAAATATAGGTACATGATTAGTGTAAAGTGGTTAGAATGTCGCTTATAAGATACTATAAATATAATACGAATGAAGTAGGCTACAGACAAAAACCGTTGGTATGATCAGGTTAATGATGTTTGATATGATTGAATATTTAGAGCCCTTTCCACGTCTTTTATAAGATACTGATATAAATATATTACGAATGAAATAGGCCTACAGACAAAACCGTTGGTATGATCAATTTAATGATGTTTGATATGATGATCTCTTTCCACTCTTAAAATTACACCAGCACATTGTATTTTGATGATGTAGAGAGGACTGTCTTTAATATTTATCATTCAGTGTTGGAAAACCCGAACTCTCGCGTGATCCTTGTTCCTGTACCCAGTGAACTCCAGAACCGGTCCTGCGTCTAATTCATGCTTTTGCTTCAGCCGAAAGGATATTCTGCAATAGGCGGCGTGTAATCGATTGGTTGATTTTTTTTTTTTTTTTTTTTTTTTTTTAGGATTTATAGTTTATTTTCTATGTGTTCTTTTATATAGTCTGTAGAGTTACGCTGAAATGTAACAGGCGGACTGTGATGGAAAATTTATAGGTAGGTTGCCAAAACGCAAGGTAATTGTTGGTTAGGATGGTGAACTGGATCTAAGTACGACTGGTGAATTTAAATCACTCTGACGTGGTATAGAAAATGGGTCTTGGAAAATTTGTCTCCTTTTAAAATATTGTACATAAGATACTTTCTCATTTTACTTATCCCCATTCTCTACGTGTACGCTCAGGCACCTGTGTACGCCACGTGTAAATATCGCAATTTTCACATCCCTCTAAAATGATATACTCCCTAATGTCGAAAAGAGTAGGAAAATAACCACCACTGACGTCACAGTTTCCCCAGAAGGATGACATCAGCTGGGACAGTCCGATTGTTAGGTAGCAGAAACCCTCAATTACCCTCATCCTCTTCTCTCGCTCACCTGTCCAGGGATCTGCTTGTTTTCATCTATAGGAATTTATTTTCTTCCTTTTTTTTATCTGCTTGTTTTCATCTATAGGGATTTTTTTCTTCTTTTATTTTTTGTTTTTTTGATCTGCTTATTTTCATCTATAGGGATTTTTTCTTCTTTTTTTGTTTTTTTTGATCTGCTTGTTTTCATCTATAGGGATTTTTTCTTCCTTTTTTTATCTGCTTGTTTTCATCTATAGGGAGTTTTTTTCTTCCTTTTTTAATCTGCTTGTTTTCATCTATAGGGAGTTTTTTCTTCCTTTTTTAAATCTGCTTGTTTTCATCTATAGGGATTTTTTCTCTCCTTTTTTGACCTTGTTTTGTTATATGTTTTTTGTTGTTCTCTCTCGGGAATGGGCTTGCGAGTGTGTTATGAGGGTTAGTGTATTTGGAGCTTGACCTGTATATATGTTGGGGAAGAAAAGGGGTAATATCTCTTGCTTTGTTGGAGGTGGTGTACGAATGGTGTGTGTATAAGAGAGTGAGAGACAGACAGACACATACCCAGACAAACAGAGACACCGGAAGAAAAGGAAGAGAGAGGGAGAGAAAGA
>NW_020868833.1:53439-55939 GCF_003789085.1 Penaeus vannamei
AGAGAGAGAGGGAGAGAGAGAGAGAAAATTATTCATACTTCTTTTCTTTGATAATGTGAAGGATAGTAAACATCGAAATAACAATGATGATAACATTAAAGAAAAACAGAAAGAAAAAGAAGAATATTAGGGGGAGAAGGAGGAGGAGGAGAAGCAGGAAAATGAGGAGAAGGAAGAAAAGGATGAAAATGAGGAAGAGGAATAGGGAGGAAGTGGAGGAGGAGGAAAGAAGAGTAGGTTACGAGAATAACGATAATAGTAATGATAACAGTGGAATGAAAAAATAACAATCAGAATAATGGAAAAAATGAATAGCAACAATGACAATATGATAACGATGATAATGATAATGACAGTGATAATGATAATGTAGATGATGATAACAAAAGATATATTAATAATGATAAGGATAACAATGATAATTTAAAAGATAAACATGGCAATGAAAAATCATAATGATAACAGTTTTATAGCAATGATAATATTTACAAAATAATCAACAACAACAACAAAAAAGATAATAACAATAATGATAAAAGATGTCAATATTCATATGAACCGTAACATTAAATCAATCATGATGATAATCATAATGATGATAAAAACAATGATATCAATAACAGAACTAATAACAATGAAGATAATGATAATAACAACAAAAACGATAATGATAACAATAGCAATAATGATAATGATAATAAAGAAATGAATGATAATAGTAATGATAATAGTAATAATAATGACAGTAATAATAATATTAATAACAATAACAATGAAAATAATGATAACTATAGTAAATGATAATAAAAATTAATAATAACAATGATAATGATAACAACAATAATGAAAATCAATGATAATGACAATAATGACATACAGTATAATGATAACAATAACAGTAAGAAAACAAATATTATAACCACTTTATCCAAAGAATAATAGAAATTATCATAACAGCAGCAGCCAAAAAAAAAAAAAAAAAAAAAAAAAAAATTTGATGATAATTACTATTATCATTACTAGTACTTTTATTATTGTTATTACTATTATTATTACTATTAATCTCAACATTATCATTATCATTATCATTGCTTTTATTATTGCCAGTATTGTAATAGTTATTGTTGCTATTATTGTTATCATTATTATTATTATTATTATTATCCATTTATTATTATCATTATCATTGCTATTATTATTATTATTATTATTATTATTTATATTATTATTATTATTATGATGTATTATTGTTATTATCATTATTGCCATTATTATATCTTTATCATTATTATTATCATTATTTTTATTATTATCATCATCATTATTAATATCATTATTGTTAATATCACCATTATTGAGATATTATCATTATCATAATTGACGATATCAATATCACTATCACTATTAATGATACGTATATAATTATCTTTATCTTTATCATTATCATTATGAGCATTATAATCATCAATATTGTTATCATCATTATAAGTGCTATCATTATCATTCTGGTTATTATGATCATTATCATAATTGTTGTTAATATTGTTATCATTATCATCATAATAATTGCCATTTTAATCATTGCTATTAATACCATTATTCATATCAAAATTGTCATTGCTATCATTATTCATTTAGTACTATATTATTTATCGTCATCATCATCATCATCATCATCATCATCATCATCATTATCATTACCATTATTTTTTATTATCATGATTATTATCATTATAAATTTAACATTGTCGTCGTTATCATTACCATTGCTATTATCATCATTATTATTACCATCATTGTCATTAGAATAATCGTTATTATTATTACCATCATTGTTAATATCTTTATCCTTATTAGCATCTTTATTATTATAATTTTCATTATTGTTACTGTCACTAATGATATTATTATGCATTATCATTAAATATTTTTATAATCCTATTCATTATCATCATTTTTGTTATCACAATTATTGCCATCATTATTATCATAATGCTTGTTATCATCATTAACATTTCAATTACAATCAGTATTTCTGTTGTTGATATTATTATGATTATCATTATAATCTATAATATCATAATCACTATTACATTTTAACCATATATATTTTCATTATTACTATTGTTATTATCATCATCATTATCATTATCATTAGTATTATTATCATTGTTATTATTATTATTACTATCATTGTTATCATTATCATTTTATATCATTATTTTATTATTTATTATTTATTATTATTATTATATATTATTATTATTATTTATTATTATTATTATTATTATTATTATATATTATCATTATTATTATTATTATTATTATTATTATCATTATTATTATTATTATTTATTATTATATATATTATTATTATCATTATTTATTATTATTATTATTATTATTATTATTATTATTATCATTATCTTCATTATTATTATCAATCTATTTATCTTTATATCATTTCATTATTATTCTTGCTGTTATTATTATTATTTTC
>NW_020868833.1:60939-68439 GCF_003789085.1 Penaeus vannamei
CCTTTCTCGTCTCTAATAAGATAAGTTTAATATTAGTTTACAAATTACATGCTAAGTACTGCGATGCCGTAGAACATGTCCGCATTTGAACGAATACACACAAAAGTCGTGGTTTTGAACATTATCTCGTTAGGGAAAATAATGCACTTAAGTCTGAGTGCGCTTCTCGGGTGCGTGTGCGGTGTGTTCATCCGCGGTTCACTTTCGGGGTTCGGGGTTCGGTCGTTGGGGTTCGAATCGGTTCAGTGTGCGGAGGCGCGTGCGTTGGCTCATGTGCGTTCCTGGTAGGTGTTCGCTAGACTAAATGGTTCATTTATATCATTTATATGCCTCTCTCTTTTCTCTCTCTCCTTTTTTCCAGTTTCTTTTTCAATATCTATTTAGTTTTTTTTTTTTTCAAGTAAGGTGTACTTTAAAAAAAAAAGTACTTTGGAATATATGAATTGCGTTTCATATGCATTTTTTTTTTCTCGTGATTTTCAAACGTACACAAGAAGAAAGAATTTTGACTAGCCTCTGCCATGTACGTCAGGAAATGCACGCACACACACTAACAAACACACACATACATACAGATACGTCACTATATTCGCAAGTGTCTTATCGTAACTCACTTTTCTCATGGAATTTACGCTGTCCAATTCTCTAAGACCTCTGAAAAGTCACCATCACTTCTAAATAAGTGTCATTTCTTCTTGTTTATATTCTTTTCGTCTTTTTTTTCCATCTTTCTTTTGGGGGGCTGACAACGCACCCAAAATTTCCGAATTTCGATAAATTTATTTCGTCATTTCGTTCACTTTTTTTTTCTTTTCTTTGTCTTCGTTCACTTTTCTTTCTTTTCTTTTCTTCGTTCACTTTTTTTTCTTTCTTTTCTTTCACTTTTCTTTTCTTTTTCTTCGTTTTTCTTTTCTTTTCTTTGTTCACTTTTCTTTTCTTTTCTTTTTTCAAGACACCTTTCCTGATTCTTTTTCCTGCCTTGTGCTTTTTTTCTTCTTTTTCTTCTTAAAGAAATTCCACTTATATCCTTTTCTCTTTTTTCTTCTTCTTAAAGAATATCCACTTATATTCCTTTCTTTTTTTTCTTTTTTGTTTTCCTTTGTTTTTCCTTCTCGGATGTGCGTACGGTGGTGTGCGCAGAGGTGCTTGCGCGTCAAACTGTACGTCTGTCGATCTGGCAGCGAAGAAATGTACACACGGACGTACATGCATTCAACTCTTCGCGTACATGAGCGTCTTAGAGTCTGTGTACGAATGGTGTCCATACCTACGGCAAAAAAAAAAAAAAAAAAAAAAAAAAATACTCCCTTGTTAAAAAAAGGAAATATATATTCATTACATTTTTCCTGCTTGTTTTTTTTCTTCTCTTCTTCTTCCGGAAACTTTCCTTTCATCTATTTTCTTCCTTCTCTCTGTTCCTTCACATCAGCGCCGTCTTCTTCGCTAAGCCTCACTTTCCACTTACACCTCTTCCTCCTCCTCCTCTTCGTCCTGTCCTCTCCTCCTCCTCTTCCACCCACCTACCCTTTCTTCCTCTCTCCTCTTCCTCCTCTCCCACGTACCCATCCTCTCTCCCTCTATATCTCCCCTTTTCCTTCCTTCCTTCCTTCCTTCCTTCCACCTTACATCGACACCCTCAACCGTGTGTCGGGAAGACGTTCCCTTCCTTCCTTCCTTCCTTCCTCCCTTCCTCTCTTCCTTCCTTCCTTCCTTCCTTCCTTACATCGACACCCTCAACCTCTTGCACTTGGCCCTCCGATTCTTGAACCAGAACTGCACGTTCTTCGGCTCGAGCTTCGGGAACTTCTGGCGGTAGGGCATCCGGTGGCATAGGGCAAAAGCATGTACTTAAGGATGAGGTTGTGGCTCGGGTGCGTGTTGATGGCGAACCACTGCTCCAGACGCGGCACTTCGGTTACGGGGTCAATGAAGGTCCGGTTTCGCTTGCGTCGTTCTTCCGGGATGCCGCTCCCCCCGAGGCCGCCGGAGAAGGGGGAGACCTGATAAAGAGGGAAGAAGAGAGAGAATATGATGAGAGGGGGGGATTGGAGATCGTGGGAGGGGAGGGAAAGAAACGTAAGGGAAGAAATAAGTGGTTTTAACGATAATGATGATAATAAAAATAATAACAATAATAAAGATAATTATAATGATAATAATGATAATGGTGATAATGATGATACCAGTGATAATACCAATGATAGTTATAATAATAATAATCTCAAATAATAGTAATAAAAATAACTATAATGATACTAATGGCAATAACAAAAATAACGATAACAATAATAATGATGATAATATAAATATCAATAAAATAATACTAATACTAATATAAAATAATATGATAATGATAAATGATATGCTTATGGCAATCATTTAAGATATTATTAAATTCATTTTCAAAATTAATAATTCATACCCGTGTTTGATAATACTGCAATTCTCATCCTCTTTTATTTATATAAATCACATTTCCTGTTATTTCTTTTTCGTACCTTAGTATTTTTTTATATCTTAATACACATGATGTGACTGATATCATCGCAAACTGGCGTCGAAATCTGAATGAATTATTCGCTTCAATTGCAAAAATAACAACAGAAATAATAATAAACACTAAGAACTAAAACTATAATAATGAAAGCATAACTGCACGAACTCAAAAAAAAAAAAAAATAAACGAAAAAATTACAAAAAATATATAGTTGGCACCTCACCTGTGGCATGTAGTGTGCCATATACATCATGGAGTGCTGGAGAAGTGACCCTGGCACCACTGGGTATGGCAATCGGTCCATCCCCCCTTGCCCCAGGCCGGGTATAGGGGGGTAGGGAGGCAGGGAGAGAGCCCCTGGTGATACGACTGGAGGGGGGGAACACTGCAAAAGGCGAGAGAAAAATACGTGTTATCGTAACTCTGGCATACGGTTTGTTTGTGGAATATCGTACGGATGGAAGAGTTGTCGTACGGGTGTTGTGTGTTATGGTTTCATTGTGAGCACTGTTGATGAATATTTTATTCATTATAGAGAAAAAACTTTTTGTAATCTCTCTCTCTTTCTCTATCTGTCTCTCTCTCTCTCTCTCTCTCTCTCTCTCTTCTCTCTCTCTCTCTCTCTCTTCTCTCTCTCTCTCTCTCTCTCTCTCTCTCTCTCTCTCTCTCTCTCTCTCTCTCTCTCTCTCTCTCTCTCTCTCTCTCTCTCCTCTTTCTCTATCTCTCTCTTTCTCTCCTCTCTCTCTCTCTCTCTCCGTTCTCTCTCTCTCTCTCTCTCTCTCTCTCTCTCTCTCTCTCTCTCTCTCTCTCTCTCTCTCTCTCTCTCTCTCTCTCTCTCTCTCTCTCTCTCTCCCTCTCATTACACAACACATCACACACTCTCTCCTTCCTAATCCTCCATCCTTTTAACAGACGCTCTGCTAACCTTTCCATCATTGGTAACGCTGACGCTGTCACGTGATCTGACGTCATCCTCGTCCTCGCTCATGTCTACGTCACTCTCGGGGGGGCACCTCTCCCCGCCCGAGGTCTGCCCCCCTTCCGAGCTCCCTGCCGCCTGGCTACGCCCCTGGAGGCTGTCCGAAGGCTCTGAACCGACGCCCCCGCTTCCCCGTTGGTCGTCTTCCTCCTGAAGGTGAAGGTGGAAAGGTTTTTTTTAAAGGGAAATGGGGGTTAATTTGCATCTGAAGAAGGGTGGAAGGGTTGATAAGGGCGATAAGGCCGTGAAAGCAATAGTTCCGTCTCGAAAACGACGACAAAAAAAGAAGAAAAAGAAAAGAAGAAGAAGAAGAAGAAGAAGAAGAAGAAAAAAAAAACGTTTCAATAAATCTCATTATCCCTCCCCCAAAAAAAAAAAATATATATATATGATTTGATGACTTTGAAAAAATGTTGTCTTGTCATGTTTTTTTTTTCTTACTTTCTTTTTTAATACTTTTACTTATGGATTAAAAGTGTCTTGATGACGCGTTGATGACTTTGAAAAGCTGTTCTCTTCTTTAAATACTCGTAGAAATGAATAATAAATAAATAGTGAAAAATAACCCCATCAGCTTCCATTCTTGTAACGTAATGATATAATAAATAAATAGTGAAAAATAACCCCATCAGTTTTCATTCCTGTGGCCTAATAATAAAGGTGTAATAATAGATATAATAGATAATAATAGATAATTAAGAGTCCATACCTGATTGTCTTCATGTTGTTGTTGCTGCTGTTGCTGTTGTTGTTGTTGCTGTTGTTGCTGTTGCTGATGATGGTGCTGGAGATGGGCGTGTTCGTGAGGCGTGGGCGGCGAGCTGGCGAGGCTGTGGGCGTTGTGAGAAGGAGGGGCGTAGGAGTCGTGGTGGTCGTCGTTGTCTGAAATACTCGTTTCATCCGGCGGGGGGGACTTCAGGCCGTTGATGGCGCGGAATTCCTGGCGTTTGTAGGCCGCCCGCGCGTTCTGTGGGCGTGGGGGAGGGGGGAGAAGAGGGGGGGTTAGTTAAATGAAGGAAGGAGAATAAATGCCGCTAAACATTGCAAGAACGATGAAATAACAAAAATATAGCAATAAGGATGATAATATTAATGTTAATGAAAATGATGATGATGATGATGATGATAATAACAACAGTGATCATAGTAATAACGATGATGATGATGATAATGATAATAATAAAGATAAGGCTTATAAAAAGATGATAACAATAATAATGATGGTATTAATTATAATATTAGTAATAATAACAAAATAATAAAAATAACAGTAATAATCAATGATAGTAATATCAGAATAATAATAATAATAATAATAAATAATAATAATAATAATAATTAATAATAATAATAATAATAATGATAATGATAATGATAATGAAATATAATGATAATAATAATAATAATAATGATCAAAAATAGCGCATGGCAACTGCGCCGGTAAGTTGCCTGGCACTCAATTCCTTGATCAATTAACCACTAAGTTGAAGTGCTTAAAGAAGCTGAAGGATAAAATCAATCCACATATATATCAGATTTTGGCCGATCAAAGAACCCGCGTCTGAGGGATGACTAAGTAAGAAAATCGGAATGATGGCGGTCACTAGATTATTTTAATGGTGTGACATAGATAGAGCTAGATTTTTGGCGAAGAGTTGTTAAGAATATCAAACTTTTTTCATACTTTTAGTCTGTAAACAACTAAACCATTTTTTTTTTTGCAGCTTATTCTAAACTAGAAGCACTCAGAGGGCGCATACCTCCGCCAAGGCAATCGGGTCACTGATGTAATAGAAATATTTACACTTGAAGAATTACATTAAAATATCCTCATTTTCAAGTACACTGGTGACGTCCGTGTTTCCTAATCTCGCAATGCTAATTCCTTAAAAAAAAAAAAAATCCTGGATTCGGATCATGAATCTGAATCACCAAAATCTAATGGCATTCAAGTTAAACACACCTCTGTAAAAAAAAATAAAAATAAATAAATAAAACAATAAAAAATAAAAAATAAAAAATAAATAAATAGAATAAAATAAATAAATAAATAAATATAAAAAAAAAAATAAAAGAAGAGAAAAATCTGTTCATAGTTATCCTGCTAATCATCTTGGCATCTAAGTTAAGGTACAAAATCATATAAAAAATCTTTTTTACGTTATCTTGGTAACGAACGAGGAAACTAACCAACTACAAAAAAAAAAAAAAAGAAGAAAAAAAAAAAAACTGGCGGAGGTAACGATAAATGAAACGTTTCATAAATGTAACAACCAAATAACAAAATATCTCACATCCACTCAATCGATATTTATGGGAAACGTTTCTAACTCGGGGTCTATCAATAACGCAACATCATTCCTCCACTCTGAACGTTTTCCACTTCTGAACGTTTAAAGCGATCCTAGACCACGAAACAAAATCGGTAAACCAGTCGCGCAAACGTTTTTCATTTGCCACTAACCAGCAACGTTTCCCATGAATCAACCACAAAGCTAATTGAAAACGTTTCTTACTCGCCTCTTAAAACGTTTGATTCCACTCCAGAACTAGTGAGCAAAAACGTTTCCCAATCACCTTGATTCGGCAAATGAAGAAACGTTTCTCATTGCTTCTGAACGTTTTCCACGAACCTTGAACCTTCAGATCTAATCTCAAGAAAGAGAGAACTGGCAACTCACTCCGGACTATGAAGTACTCCGATTCGGTAAAACGTTTTCATGCTAATCAGCTGACGCTCAATTATTACGTTTACATTTTTTTCTACCATCAATTATTGAAATTTATTACCTTAAACAACCAATTTCTTCTTATTAATATGATTTAATAGACTGAACAACTTGAAGTGAGTTACCAGTTTGTTTATTTTCACACCCCTAACCCCTGAGCTTGGACGGTGCACAGTAAACAACCTCGACAACGTTTTTTTTACTCACAACGTTTTTTTTTTTTTTTTTTTTTCACTCACCTTGAACCAGTAAACAACGTTGCTCACATCCAGGGGTTTTCTGCCTCGACGCGACTCCAGTCCGTTCAGTTCCGTCACATACTGCTGGATCTGGGAATGAAAAGACAAAGAAAACATGTCAGTCATACTGTGACGGGCGTGACATGACAAGCGTGACATGACAAGCGGAGCGTGACGGAGGTTTATTCTCCCGAAAGCCTCTCAGTCATGTCAGTGTGCAACGTATGGCGGTGGCGAGAAGGATGAATGTAAAAGAGGCAGACAGATAAAGAGCGAATAAAGATGAGATTAAAGCATCTTTGAGAAGATACTTTTATTTTCGTTCATTCTTTCTTCTTTTTCTCCTTTGTATTTCCATTAATCCCTTGCGTGGCGTTTTCTATTAAATTATCCTGATTATCCTTGTTATTATCCTCACTTTTTTATTCATTTATTATGTATTTTCATTTATTCCATTCCCGATTCTTTAACAATTCCCTTCCGCCTTCTCCTCCTGCTCCCCCCCCCCTTTTACATTTACCCCTCTTCTTCTTTCATTCCCTCTCTTATTCCTCCTTCTCACCTCTCCCCATTTGCTTATTCTCTTCTCGCTCTCCACATTGTGCTTTCTCTCCTCTCTCCTTTATCTTTCCCTTTTTCCTCTTCTCCATCTTAATCTCCCCGTTCTCTAATTTTTCTAAAGATGAATTTAAACATATGATATTGCAGTTTTCTTTATCTACGTTTTTTTTTTTTTTTTTTTTTTATTTCATGCTGCTTTGCTGGATATATATATATATATATATATATATATATATATATATATTATATATATATATATATATATATATATTATATATATATATATATATAAATATATATAATATATAATATATTATATTATATATATATATATATATATATATATAATATATTTTTTTTTTTTTTTTTTTTTTTTTTTTTTTCTTTTTTTTTCTTTTTTCTTTTTTCTTTTTTTTCCTTTCTTTCTTTCTTTCTTTTCTTGTCACCCTCTCAATGTCTTTCGCCTTAGGTACATGAGAATCAACTAAGGGTACA
>NW_020868833.1:73439-78439 GCF_003789085.1 Penaeus vannamei
TCCCTTCCTCCCTCCCCGGTCTCTCCTCATTCGACTTTCTCTCTCTGTGTCTGTTGTGTGTTATCTTTATCTTTGTCTGTCTGTCTGCCACCCCCTCTAGCGCTCTCTGTCTCTCCCTCCTCTTCCCATTTTTCTCTCTTCCACTCCTCCATCCCGCCTCTCTCTCTCTTAATCTACCCTCTCTCTCTTTTCTCCCCGCCTGTTTTTTATTTCGCTTTTCTTCTCCACCTCCTGGTTATCTTTTATCTGTTTATCTTCCTTCTCCTCTTCTTCTCTTTCCGCCTTAGTCATTTCCTCATTTTCCGCTTCCTCATCACCCTCGTCGCCTTCATCGCTAGGATCTTCCTCCTCCTCCTACACCTCCTCCTCATCATCATCATTATCTCATCATCATCACCATCCTCCTCCTCCTCCTCCTGCTCATCACCATCATCATCAACATCCACCTCCTCTTCCTTCTCCTCCTCCTCCTCCCCCCTCCCCCTCCTCCTCACCACCATCACCATCCTCCTCCTCCCCCCTCCTCCTCCTCACCTCATCTCTCCTCCTCTCCTCCTCACCCCCTCCACCTCTCCTCACCCCCTCCTCCCCCTCCCCCCTCCTCCCCCCTCCTCCTCCTCCCCTCCCCTCCTCTCCTCCTCCTCCTCCTCCATATCCTCCTCCTCACCACAGCCACCATCATCATCATCCTCATCGTCATTGTACACACTCGTAATTACACTCAACAGGAGCAGTTCTTACAAAAAATGTATATATAATCATGTATGACTAAAAGGAGACCAACCAGTGCCATCTGCTTTAACTCTGTGACACTCTCTGATATTGGCACTGTACGGGTTTAGTACTTTCTGGGAAGGAGGGATGGAAAAGAAGAATGGGAGAAATGGAAGAAGCAAGTGAAGAAGAACAAGAAGAAGAAAAAGAGGAACAAGGGAAGAACAAGAAGAAGTAGAAAAAGAGGAACAAGTGAAAAACAAGAAGAAGTAGAAAAAGAGGAACAAGTGAAGAACAAGATGATGAAGAATAGGAGGAACAAGTGAAGAATAGGAGAAACAGAAGAAGCAAGTGAAAAAGGTGAAGAAGAAGAAGAAAAAGAGGAACAAGTGAAGAAGAAGATGATGAAGAAGAGGAGGAGGAAGAAGAAGAAGAAGAAGAAGAGAGAAAGGGGTATGACGGATAGTCAACAAAAACAGTGAAAAATGTAAGAAAAAGAAGAAGGAAAACAGGGACAAGTGAAGAAGAACAAGAAGAAGAAATGGAGAAAGATAAAGAAGAAGAGGGAGAGGAGTAGGACGTAGAGTCAACAAAAACAAACATCGAGAGAATCGAACAAACAAACAAACAAACAAATTCCCACCATGATTAAGAAACCCAATTTCTTAGACAAAGGAAAATCTACCCAGACAGATCCAGACAGAGAGGAAGACACAGACAGACAGAGACAGACAGAGAGGAAGGACACAGACAGACACAGACAGACACAGACAGACAGAGAAAGGCTTTAATGTCAGGTTGAACTTCATCTTGTCTGTGAACTCAATGAAAACGTCAATTTTTCTTTCATTCTCTTTCTCTCATCTTTCTCGTCTTTCCATAACTCCATTCGCTTTGTTTTCTTTCGTCTCTTTCTGGGAATTTTTTGGTTGTTTCTGCTCTTGCTTCCAGGCTCTCGTCTCTAGAATCTTCTCTCTCTCTCTCTCTCTCTCTCTCTCTCTCTCTCTCTCTCTCTCTCTCTCTCTCTCTCTCTCTCTCTCTCTCTCTCTCTCTCTCTCTCTCTCTCTCTCTCTCTCTCTCTCTCTCTCTCCTCCTCTTTCTCTCTCTCTCCTCTCTCTCTCTCTCTCTCTCTCTCTCATTCCATCTATCCGTCTGTCTGTTTATCTGTCTGTCCGTCTGTCCGTCCATCGCTCTGTCCGTCCGTCCGTCTGTCTGTCTGTCTGTTTCTCTCTCTCTCTCTCTCGTCTATCTGTCGTTTATCTGTCTGTCTGTCTATCCATCCTTCCGTCCGTCTACCGTGCGTCTGTCTGTCTGTCTGTCTTTGTCTGTCTGTCTCTCTCTCTCTCTCCTCCTTCGCATTTCGCTTTATCCATCAGCTGGTCTTCGCAGTCTGTTCCCTCCTTCCCTTCACATTTCTCTCCCCATCTTCCTTGGTCCTATGTTCCCAATTGTCTTATCTTTATTCCCTTTCGTCTCTCGCTTTCCATACGTTTGTTCAGGTTTCTCTTTTTCCGCCTTTTCTCTCTTTTCTCTCCTTCGCTTCCTTTCGTTTCCCGTATTTTTCTATTTTTTTATTCTCTGTTTTTATTTAAGGGTATTTCTCCTTCTTGTGTTTCTCTCTTTCTGTCTCTTATTCTTTCCTTTCTCTCTCTCCTGCCTTTTGTTTTTTCTTTGATTTTCTTTCTACTCAACCCTTCTTCTCTTCATCTTTCATTGTCTTCTACTTTCCCTCCTTTTCATCTTTCTCACCCTTCATCTCTCCCTCTTTCCTCTTCCTCCGTCTTTCCCCTTTTTCTCCCTTCTCTCTCCCTTTCCTATTCCTCCGATCCCGCTCTCCACTCTCACTACATTTTGTTTTCTCCCTCTTCCCTCTTTCCCCTCTCCTCCGTCTTCTCTTTCTCCCCTCTCTTCCCTCTTCCTCTTTCCTCTCTCTTCCCTTTTCCCTCTTTCCTCTCTCCTCTCTCTTTCACATCCTTTCCCCTTTCCCCTTCCCTTTTCCTCTTTCCCTCTCCTCCCTCTTCCCTCCCCTTTTCGCTCTCATCCCTCTTCCCTCTTTCTATTCTCTTCCTCTCCTCTTTCCCTTTCCTCCTCTTCTCCTCTTCCCTTTCCCTTCTCTTCCTCTTTCCCCTCTCCTCCGTCTTCCTCCCCCTTTTTCCCCTCTCTTCCCTCTTGTCTCCCTCTTCCCCTCTCTTCCCTCTTTCCCCTTTTCCCCTCTCTTCCCTTTTCCCTCTTCTCCTCTCCCTGTGTCTGGGCGCCGTGCTGAGCCCACATATCTAGAGTGTAGAGAGAGGAAGGCGAGGACAGAGTTAATCCGTAGATCGGGATGCAGTCCTCAGCTTATCCCTAATCTGGCGGCGTCCGATTCCCTGGCACTGGCGACGGCTCGGTCTTCCTGCGTTCGCTCGATTGGAGGAAAAAACGGGAATAAAAAATGGCCATCCGAACGGTTTGGTATTACGCTGTTCCCTCCGAGTGACGCGCGCGCGCACACACGCACCGTGGAAGAACGCGCTGCGGAAGGCTCGGTGCGAGGAATCAGACAAACGGAGATGTAGATCTTACCATAAATAATGTGGCGAATGTATTCTATTTGAACGGTATCTTTAAACACGCCGATATTGAGTTGTTTTTTTGCCCCGACGTTTCAACCGCAAATGCGTAAACTCCACACGGGACTCTCGTACGCGTTTACGGACACTTCCAACCACACAAAAACACGTTCACACTTATGTACACATGTTTTTATGTACGTTTCACGCTTGCCAACGCTATCTCATTTTTACCTATTTTTTTGTTGGCGTTTCATGCTTTCGTTGTAAACATTAGAATAGAAATGTGATACAATAAAGAGCAATTAGGAATAACAATAACAACCAATTAGATTTTTCTCTCCTTCTCTCCTTCTTTATCTCTTCTCCCTCTCTCTCTTCATCTATCTTACTCTGTTCGTTTACCTTTCCATGTATCTATTTTTTTCCTTTTTTCTTTTTTTCCTTTCTAGAGAGAAAAGAGAGAGAGGAGAGAGAGAGAGAGAGAGAGAGAGAGAGAGAGAGAGAGAGAGAGAGAGAGAGAGAGAGAGAGAGAAGAGAGAGAGATGAGAGAGAGAGAAGAGAGAGAAAAGGAAAAATAGAACATCTGAAGAAGAAGAAGTAGAAGGGGAAAAAAAAGAAGAAGCAGAAAAAGAGAGAAAAAGAGAAAGTGGGAGGTAAAGGAGAGGCGGCGAGAGAGAGAGATTGAGAACGAGAGAGAGGAGAGAGGAGGAGGGAAGGGAAAGAAGAAAAGAGGGGAAAGGAGAGGACAGGGAGGGGATAAAGCAGGAGGAACAGGGAGGGAGAGGGGAGAGGAGGATAAAGGGAGAACAGGGATAGGGGAGGAGGAGGAGGGAAGAGGAGGAGGGGAGGAACAGGATAGGGGAGGAGGGAGGAGGAACAGGGATAGGGGGAGAGGAGAAGGGGAGAGGAGAGGAGGGGAGGAACAGGGGGGGGAGGAGGAGACAGGGAGGAGGGAGAGAGGGAGAGAGGAGAGAGACACACAGGATGAAGGGAGAGGGAGGGGAGACGAGGGAGCGACAGGAGAGGGTCTAAGGGGAGACTGAGAGATAATCCACGGAATTTTTTTATCTCCCCTCTCTGAGTCTAGCGGTGCGGGGGTTAGGGGGGGAGGGGGGAGGGGGAGGCGATTGAAAGGGGAGAGCAGAGAACGGAGGGTTAAGAAGTGGGCGGATAAAGGTGATGGATGGATGGATTAAATGGGTGGGGATGGATTAGATGGATGGGTGGATGGATGGATGGGATGGGATGGATGGAATGGATGGATGGATGGATGGATGGATGGATGGATGGATGGATGGATGGAGATGGATGGGTGGATGGTGGATGGATGGATGGATGGATGCGTTTTGGATGGCGGATGTGGACAAATGGATAAATGGGTAGGTGGATGGATGGATAGATAGATAAATAGATGGCTAGGCGTTTGGGCGGATGGACAGACGGATGGATAGATGGATAGATGAATCGAGCGTCGGTTGAAGGCCATCAACCCCAACAAGGCAAAAAAAAAAAAAAAAAAAAAAAAAAAAGATAAATAAATAAATAAATAAATAAATAAAAATAAATAAAAAGCAAAACCGACACCCATTTTGATCTATCCTTCTCAGCAGATACTTATCTATCTCTAAAATCCTCATGAATCTACTCATATTTAACGCTAAAAGGCACATAACACTGGCTATGATAGTCGTGAAAATGATTTTTGCGTTTTTGTGATGAATATTAATATCATTA
>NW_020868833.1:100863-103363 GCF_003789085.1 Penaeus vannamei
CACCCCTTGACCTCTCGCTTACGACACCCGCTGCGGCAGCACGCAGCGAAGCACCACCATGGTCGTCACACGAAGGCAGAGTCGACGAGCAGTCCTGGAACGGCGCGGAGGCGGACGAACCGCGAACCGGACACTATTTCGAATCTTCCAAAAAACGGGGATTGCGTTAGCACCGATTAAAGTCACTGCTGCCACGTGCTAAACCCCCAAAGCTGTGTCGTCACTAAAACGCGCGCTCACTTCCGCCGCTGGAGCTCGCTTTCCTTTTCGAATCAAGAGTCTGTCGTTCGCAAAAGTCTCAGAGCGTCACCGCCGATGCGTCACCCTGGTCGTGCCATCCACGACTAGCTAATTTCCAACCAAAAACATACTTTATAAACAGCGAGTTTAGATAAGCCTCCATAATCCTAGATTAGGGCCAAGGTGCGCAGACGCAGAAGCCGCACCGCAAGTTTAGCCCCCCCCCAACTGCTGTCTTCCTGTGGATGATGATGGGAACCTTATGAACAGAGAGGCTAACTCCTGTGATATCTGCCCATGTCACTGAGACTGCGCACACAGCCAACACGAGTCTAACACGACAACAGAAGGAGGCGCCTACTGAGATAATATCGTCCGGGGGGCGGAGGCACACACGAGGCGGACGGGGGCTTGCGCGCGCACCCGGCCCTCAGTTGCCGTCGAGCTCTCGTCGTGTGAACTTCCCGCGCGCTCGGTATGAGGGAGCTGCTCAAGGCAAGGGGGACACGTTCCGGTTGTTTCTTGGTGTGCGAGTGCGTGTGCGTGTGCGGGAGGAAGGGAGGGAGAGAGTGTGTGTGCGTGTGGGGCTCTAGGTGGTCACGTCGGCTGGATACGGCTCTCTTTTTTCGAGCTGTTTATCCTCTCTCTCTCTCTCTCTCTCTCTCTCTCTCTCTCTCTCTCTCTCTCTCTCTCTCTCTCTCTCATTCATATCGTAGTGACGTCGATACCCATAAGAATAAATAGAAATGAAAAGAGACGAGACAAAAAAAAAGTGACCAAGAGAATGAAAGAGAGAGAGAAAGAAAGAAAGAGAGAGAGAGTGAGAATTTACTGCTCTTTTTTACGATCCTCCCTTCCCCCGAATGCTGTGGGTGAAGGGAAGGGGGAAGAGCGATGGGGTGGGGGATTGGAGGGAGAGGGGGGAGGGGAGGAGGGAGGAGAGGGGGGAGGGGAGGAGGAGGAGGAGGAGGAGGGGGAGGGGGAGGGAGAGGGGGGGGGGGGCGATCGTGCGTCTACGATAATCCACGAGCTTTCCCGCTTACGTGGAGATTCGGCCTAATCCGATTGGGAACGTAATTGCTGCCGCCGAAATTTCTTTAAGCCTGAGCGTAACAAAAAAGACGAAGAAGGGGGTCTCTTTCTCATTTTTTTTATGTCTCTCTCTTTCTCTCTCTCTTTTTACTCTTTCGCTCTCTTCGTTTTAGTTGATCTCTCTCTCTCTCTATCCGTCCTTTCTTCTTCTCTCTCTCTCTCTCTCTCTCTCTCTCTCTCTCTCTCTCTCTCTCTCTCTCTCTCTCTTCTCTCTCTCTCTCTCTCTCTCTCTCTCTCTGTCTCTCTTACATAGATAAATATACAAAGCAAAAATAAGGCTAAAACTTTACATAAGTATCTTGTGGCCATTCAATATTCTCATTCTCATTCTCTCTCTCTCTCTCTTTTTCTCTCTTTCTTTCTTTCTCTTCTCTCTCCCCTCTCTTCCCTTCCCCATCTTTCTTTCTCTTCCCTCTTCTCTCCCTCTCTCTCTCTCTCTCTCTCATCTCTCTCTTCTGCTCTCTCTCTCTCTCTCTCTCTCCTCTTCTCTCTCTCTCTCTCTCCTCTCTCTCTCTCTCTTTCTCTCTTTCCTCTCTCTCTCTCTCTCTGCTCTTCTCTCTCTCTCCTCTCTCTCTCCTCTCTCTCGTCTCTCTCTTTCTCTCTCTGCTCTCTCTTCTCTCTTCATCTCTCTCTCTCTCTCTCTCCTCTCTCTCTCTCTCCCATCTTCTCGTTCCTTCCGCCAACACTGGCACCTAACCCAGTCAGCCGCGTTTGTTTTGAGTCTCCCCTCCCTCCCCCACCAAACCCGCCACCGATCAGCTCTCTATCCATCCTGCTAAGCCTCTCTCCCCTTCCCGCTGCTATCTCCTTCCCCATGCGTTCCTTTTGCTCTTTCTCTCTCCTTCTGTCGTCTGCCCCTCCTTCTCCTCCTCTCTCTTCTCTCTTTCCTCTCCCCCTATCTCTCTCTTTCCCCTCTCCTTCTCCTTCTCATTCTCCTCCCTCTCTCCCTCCCTTCCTCCTCTCTCTCTCTCCTCTCTCCCTCTCTCCTCTCTCTCTCTCTCTCTCTCTTTCTCCCCCCCACACCTCTCTCTCTCTCTCTCTTCCTCTCTGCTCGCATCGCTCTCTCTTCTCTTTCCTCTCTCTCCTCTTCCACTCTCTCTCCGTTCGTCCCTTCTCTCTCTCTCTCCTCCACTTCCCTCCCTCATCTCCCTCCTCTCTCTCTTCTCCT
>NW_020868833.1:108363-109631 GCF_003789085.1 Penaeus vannamei
ACATCGTTGTACACACAACACACACAACTTTCCATGCTTGTGTGGTTAGGCAGTCATGCTCATATCTACATTAATAGATCGGTATATTGATCAATCTGGACTGATTGGTGTGCACTGACATAGGACGAATTGTGCCTGATACGTGTACACACACCACCACACCACACACATAAATATAATTATAATATATATTTATAGTATAGTATAATATTAGTATATATATATATAATATATAGATAATAATACATATATTCCAAGATAATACACATCCCACTTCCTACCCAGGGCTGCAGTAGAATGTAGATAGTTGTTGCGGAGGCTCACATATCACAACGGATGCTTTTACCAAAAATCAAACGAGAAAATTTGATAACAGTACGCTAAAAAACAATTTATGAAGTATTATTAGATGACTTTATTAAATATCCGTATTTATTTTAATACATTAGAGCTTTCTGATCTTCTCTTATGCCTGGATAGGTAGAAAAGGAGAGAGAGAGAGAAGAGAGGAAAGAGAGAGAGAGCAGAGAGAGAGAGAGAGAGAGAGAGAGAGAAGAGAGAGAGAGAGAGAGAGAGAGAGAGAGAGAGAGAGAGAGAGAGAGAGAGAGAAGAGAGAGAGAGAGAGAGAGAGGAGAGAGAGAGAGAGAGAGAGAGAGAGGAGAGAGAGAGAGAGAGAGAGAGAGAGAGGCACAGAGAGAGAAAGAGAGAGAGAGAGAGATGAAGAGAGAGAGAGAAAGAGAGAAGAGAATTTCTCAGCTTTTAGATAAACCAAAAGTTTATCCAAAGTCACAGATGGTATACTTTAAAAGTAAACTAATTATTGATGTACAACGAATCGTAGAAGGCAGGTGAGAACCAGGTAGTAGTTAATGAATCACCTGACAATATGAATTAATTTTTTTCTGTATTTCGTTTCCCGAAATTAGTATTGTTACTAATAGATAACTGAGCAAAAATACATACACATACACACACACAACACACACACACTCACACACACACACACACACACACACACACACACACACACACACACACACATATATATATATATATTTATTTATCATCATTACTGCTTATCAATATTTATGCATGGCGCAGTTATCATTATTTTCCCCAGTATCATTATAATTGTTATAATAATTTAATCTGTCATATCATTATATATATCTTACAATACCGTCGTGAGTAATGAAACTGTCTTAAAATTTGCCGTACACTACTTCACTTTCATTATCATTTTTGAGTTGTTCACGTTATGAACCGGA
>NW_020868833.1:128319-133319 GCF_003789085.1 Penaeus vannamei
AGTATTATTATCATTTTACTGCCGTATAGCTCCATAATTGTAGATACAGTGAAAATACTTAAAAAAAAAGATAGAGGCGTTTTCTGCGAACCATTTGTAAACCATACAAGCTTTATGAATCATATATCATTTCCTTTTCATCTAGTGTTTAATTCTCTTTCTTTAAAGGACTGTCCATGTAGACATTTTCTGTTAGGTGTATACAGCATATATTATAAAAGTCGGGCATTTTACGAAAATCCGGCACTGCTCAGGTTCAGAGGTTCCTGAATTTTTGAATGTCAACCTGTAATAACTAAAATATGATTAAGATATTAAAAGGCAGCGCAAGAACAAGTAGACTGACTAAAACCTCCTCCTAAGAACATATGATATACTGTTGAACGCATTGGTTACTTAATACTAGTCGATTATTGCTCCCTTGTTGCGTATGGTCTTTACTCGAAATAAGTAAATCACCTAGTTTTGTGTACGTATTCCTTGGTTCAGAATACTTTTTACTTACACATATTTTTTCATGTTCTTCTCTTTTATCCTGTTTTATTTAATATTTACTTAAGAATTTACACTAAACATGCACAATTTCTTAATAATTCCGTATATATAATATAATATTATATATATATATATATATATATATATATATATATATATATATATATATATATATATAGAGAGAGAGAGAGAGAGAGAGAGAGAGAGAGAGAGAGAGAGAGAGAGAGAGAGAGAGAGAGAAGAGAGAGAGACATAGATATACAGATATATGTATATATACAATATAATATATATATATATATATATATATATATATATATATATATATATATATATATATATATACATGTTAAACACAAGCACAAACACAATAACGTGTACACAAATAAGAAAATGAAACTAGCCACAATGATAATTGAAAATAAGCGTGACGTTTCAAACTCTTCACGATCTCCTCTTCAGACAAAAAAAACGAAATGGATCATCTATTTCCTTTTTTTTTGTCTGAAGAGGAACTCGTCAGGCTTGTTTTCAATTCTCATTGTGGCTAGTTTCATTTCATTATATGCATGCATGCACACACACACACACACACACACACACACACATATTTCTTTTATCAAACTTTATATATCTAATTGCAATGCAATATTCCCTGGAGATGTATTTTCTTAGTATGTCTTGATATTATCGATGACAAACGCCTAGTAGATCAGCCTAAAATCTCTCCATAGGGCTACATGACCACCCTTCAGACTCCCCCTTGCAGCTACGACTTTACGGGCGTGAACCACTGGTTTAGAAGGACTTATTAGTAAGAGCATATTTCTTTGATAAACTCTAGATTTCTTTACTCTTAGACACTGTGTAATGCAAGACTGATGAAAAGCTTAAATCCATTTTACTTGAAGGCTTATGACATAACCAAGGAGAGAAATGGTAGTATGTGAGTCAACGCAGTGTCAATCTTGGATAGTTCTTCCACACAACCAACCATTTTCACTTAGCAAAATTTTATCTTCCAGCTCTGACGTATATTTTGGTAAACATTAGATTTTCCACATCAGACGGTGACGGTTTGGAGATCCTCAAATATTCGTGTTGGATCTACTCAACAGGTCACTGAGTCAACACAGAAAGCTATAGTTGTTTTTCCCCTTCACTAAACCATAACTAGGAATTAAATAACTTTTCTCACCAATGAATTTGCAAAAGAAACTGGTCGACGTCAAGCTGTTATGGTTTATAAAAAGATTGTTTAAAATGCTGGTCTACATTAGGAAACTAATAAGACCTATGTGACAATAATACACACATCTTTGGTCTGCGAATGCTGCACATCATTCAACTACATGTGCGACCGTTAATGGCTACAGGCGTCCCTCAGGTGCTTCATTTGTATCAATCATCAGCCCACGAGTCAATTTTGTGTGCCCAATTCTCAGCCTTATCAACATAACTTCTACTTATCGGTTGGGATGGACACTGGTCATCCAACTCCTAATGTTATCTCTAATCTCTAATGGGGTTTTGTTTCTAGAGATATGCCTCCATTGCACTCTTCATTTATCGCAAAGACAACTTCTGATGTTGGGTTTCAACTTGATGTTTGGAAGAGGAAAACAACCATCATTGTGCTAAGTGGTATCTGCCTTGAACCACCAATCAGCTTGCTGATACCCATAGATGCCAACTTGCACTGGCATTCAACACAAGAGTTATCTTATGTGCTGACATCAGTGCAAACCAATCTTAAATCTCCTTAGCATTGGATGTGCAAAGTTTATAGTATTGATTGCTCGCAAAACACTACAAGAGTCAATATATTACAACAGAATGGTTACTAAGGTCTCTAGTCATTTTGGGTATGCTATGCTTCCAAGTAGTATTGTAAGCCTTTTCAAGGTCAAAGAAGTTTGCTAGCATGTGATGTCGCAGTGCAAAGGAATTCTGTATATCTGTGTCTATCCTCACAAGGGTATCTGTGGTGATCTCATTTTTCTAAACCCATATTTTTCTAAACACATACTGTGGAGCCATGTCAGCACATATCCTTTTCTATGAGCCATGTCAACCCGAAATTTACCATGTCCTCCATCAGCTTGCAAATGCAGCTTGTTAGAGAAACTGATATGTAATTCCCTGGTATGGAAGCATCCTTGCCAGGTATGGATAATGAATTGATTATAGCTTCTTCCATGTGGATGGCACTGTGCACTCCCTAAAGATCCTATTGAATAAGTCCAACAAGAACTTTTGGGAACTCTCTGACAGGTCATACATACTTGGTACAGAATATTGTCACTTCCTTGGCCAGTCTTATGGCAGAGTCCATCTCCCTGCGCAAAAATGGCGAGTTGTATGGAAGTTCTGCTGCAGTCCTACAAAAGAACAACATTGGAAGTTGTTCCTGTTCTGCCCAAAGGGTGGAAAATCTGGCAGTATAAGATATTCCAGAGGAATATCTTATACTGGAATTTGCCAGCTCATTTGCAACATCTATTGAGTCTGTGAGGATTATGCCATCTATCTTCAGAGCAGGTGGTGAAATGGATGTGCACTTTCCAGTAGTCTTGTGCACCTTGCCCCATACCCATGCTAAGGGGGTCCTGAAGTTAATTTAAGAGACATACTGGCTCCATGATGCCTTCTTGAGCACCCGTCTGGCCTTGCGTCCATTGATAATGAATCAAGGTTACATGGCTCGGGCATCATTTCAACTGCCTTAGTGCAGTTTTTCTGACAGCTTGTTGGCATTTTTCAGACCATCATGGTACTGGAGATCAACAGTAGTGCCCGCAACATTTTTGAATGGATGCTTCTGCTGCAAGGTGAATTCGTGATGTGAAGTGATCATCTTGAAAACAATGGAAATCTTCCACAGATGCTTGCAATACTGCAATTTATCTTTAAAGATTCCAGTCTGTGTGTTTAAGTCGCCATCTCTTCACCCCATTCGCTGGAATGCCATACACCAACTCCAAAAGTATTTAAAAGTGGTCGCTTCCATGGCCTGCCAAGTGAAATCTAACTGTGCACCAGGTGAACTAACTGATAGGTCAATATTTGAGAATGTCCTTGTTTGAATTTGGAAGTATTTGGATGTGTCACTGTTCAGAAAAACCGCATCTACTCTTGTGAACAAGGACTCCAAGGCCCTTTCCTTGAGGGTTGCACAAAATGTCCCCAGAGGTGATGCCTGCCATTGAAATCTCCCAAGAGCAGAAATGGATAAGGTAACTGCCCAAGCAGATCTTCCAAGTCATCTACCTTGAGATTATGTGCAGGATGGTAGATGGATGCAACAGTGTAAGGTCGTGTCAAGCCTGTTCTCAGGACTTTCACCTGCTGTGTTGTCTGCAGGTAGATGGCCTGAAAAGGAATATCCTGATGCATCATCACTGCTAGCAGAGGCCCCTGCAGATGTGGTGGCTGCTGGAGCTGTCACCATTGAAGTCTGAAGCCTTTCCTGATGGCTCCAAAGACGTGTGTGGAAAGGTATGGATGAGAACAAATATCTTCACAATACAAGATATGTATTTGACCCGCTTTCATGTATTTCTGCCAATGATAAATCGAAAGCAGTCAAATACATCTCTTGTATTGTGAAGATCTTCGTTCTCATTCATACCTTTCCACATTTGTCAACATGAATATGGTTGGCTCCAAAGACCTTACCTTAGGAGGAGTCTCCTCAAGACCCCTCACTCTTCTTCGCTTCTGGTGGTACAAGTCGCCAGATGCAGTTTCTGTATTTGTATCTTTGAGGACAGGAATATTGGGAGGTTAAGGGATGATGGGAAGAAGCTAAAATTGAGACAAAGGACTTACCCAACTGTGTGAACAGCACACAGGGATGCCGCTTTGCCTTTGGAAAACTAACTTTCTCTTTGTTCCTAATTACCAATATTTATATTTCTAATTTGTACCTGTTACTGCTTTGAAGATGCTTCATGAGCTTTGCAGCAATAACAGCATACTGGACCTGGACAGTAGTCATCTTGATGACATGTATCATACTTTGGCACACATTCTTGGTTGTCCATTTTCCCTATGATGACGAGTTGGATCCATGCCTATAACTCTGGCAGTGAAAGTATTGCATAGGATAAGGCACATATGCCTTCATCTTGAGGTGGTACCATCCCAACTTGACTGACTCTGGAAGGACTAATTGTTGCAAAGGTAATGAGCTGTTGATGATTGTTCCACACCAACTTTCATTTTTAAAACGCTTCACTGGCACTACCTTCAACTTCTTTAGTTCATCTAGCAATTTCTTCTCAGAATACCTCACAATTCTCACAATTCCCTTGCACTGATTCAGTACTTTCTGAGGAGAACATGAGACTTGAGCCCCAGGAATGTCTGAAGAAACCCACTATCAGGCTACTATCTCACTGAAGAGTGATCATACATCAACTATATTAGGATGAACTTCAAAAATATCAAGATCCATTTCCTTTACAGACTGAGGACCTTTCTCCTTGCTTGGTCTGGGAGCT
>NW_020868833.1:140819-150819 GCF_003789085.1 Penaeus vannamei
ATATATATATATATATATATATATATATATATAACTATCCTCCCCAGCCCCCATTTAGGGAATTAGTTTTACATAGTCTTATTTTGGGTGCGTTTATTTTCGTGGGAGTTTTTAAAAAATTAAGTTACAGTAGCCCTCTTGCAAATACCTACAGAAGTAAAACCATATTACTTTTTTTTAAGTTTATTTTATCTTTTCTTGGTATCTATATCATAAAAAAACATTTATCAGTTTGTTTAGAAAAAAAAAGTCAGGATTTAATTTTTTACTTATTTATTCATTATCATTATTTTTTTGAGCTGACTAATATTAGTTTTTGTTTAATATACAATTAGGGAAATCAATAAGCTGCCCCACGTCCTGCCTTGACTGTAAAGCTAAGCTCTCATAAAGTTAATCATTTGTGGGGTTTCTCGGGACACCCCTAGAATTAAGACCCGAGTGGTGGCGGTGATACCAGAGCTATCTTGTCATTTGAAAAGAAATAAGTATGTAAGAATGTCAATACCAAATTGTACAATTGATCGAAAAGTACAATTGATCGAAAAATTACTAAATTAGTTGGCAGCAGTGTTGGCTTAGTTTTCTTTAAATTGAAAGAGGTGATTTGAAGTATAGATTTAAATAATTCATGTTGATCAGCAAAACTAAAAATATTGATAATAATGAATGTTGTAGAAAGCCAAATTTTTCTTTGTGCTCATATGCACTAATAAGATATTTGTAAATTTGTATGAAGGCTAATAAAGCTGAATTAAAATGATAGGCCTACATAGTTTTGCAATTATAATAGATTATATAAAATGAGTTCTAGAGGATTGATTAGATTTTAAGATATCAGAAACCTAGTGTGTGTGTGTATGTTTATATGTATATATATATATAATATATGTACAGCGGAGGTGGGCTTTAACATGGCCATTGACTCTAGCCCGTGGGAAAGCTCCAGGAAAAGACGGCATCACACCAGAAATTATTAAGGTCGGGAAGAGGACGCCACTACTACACCATCTGTACCAGCTCCTTTTACAGTGCTGGGAAGAAAGGACTGTGCCGCAGGAGATGCGAAATACAAACATCTTCACCATATACTAGAACAAGGCGACTGATGGGCCTGCAATAGCTACTTTGGAATCTCCCTCCTTAGTATTGTGAAGGCCTTCGCCTGCATAGTACTTAACAGATTGTAGATGCTGTCTGAAAACGTGTATTCCGAGGTACAGTGCGATTTCAAAGCTGAGGAATCAACAACCGACAGGATCTCCATACGGCAGCTTCAGGAGAAATGTAAACAGAGACGCTAACTGTATGTAGCCTTCATCGACCTTATCAAGACCTTTGACTGTCAGTCAGAAAGACTTGTTTACTCTGTTGCAGAGGACTGGATACCCTACAAAGCTCCTCAGGATGATCGAATCTTTCCATGATGATATGATGGGCACTGTCCAGTATGACATTTCACCCTTGAATCCATTCCCAATCAAGATTGGATTGAAAAAAAAGCGTACTTGCCTCGACACTCTTGGGCATCTTAGTTTCCTTGCTCTTCTCCTGCGCCTTCAGCCAGTCAGAGGATGGAGTGTATCTCCACACCAGAAGTGATGGAAGTCTCTTCAACCTTGCCCGTCTCTGAGCAAAGATCAAAGTGTGGCAGGTTCTCATATGAGAAATGCTCTTCGCCGATGGCACAAGGGGAGGCACTCCAGCGACAAATCAGCTGCTTTACTCATGCATGCAGAAAGTTTGGTCTGACGATCAGCCTCAAGAAGGCCAACATCCTGGGCCAAGATGTGAGAAGTACCCCAAATATCTCCATCGATGACCAGGCTTGAGTAAATGGATAGCTTTATATACCTTGGCTCCACAGCAGCCTCTCTTTGGCTGCAGAACTCGGCAAACGCATTGGCAGAGCAGCCACAGTCATGGCTCGACTGTCAAAGATGGCCTGGGACAATACCATGCTGACCATCAACACCACAATGCAAATCTATCAAGCCTGCTTCCTTGCTACTTTACAGCAGCGAAACATGGACCCTCTACTCCCGCTAAGAGTGCAGACTCAACACCCTTCATCTGCGTAGCCTCAGGAGAATCCTCGGGATCACGTGGCAGGACTGCATCTCAAACAAGACTGTCCTCGACCAGGCAGGCATCCCAAGCATCTTTGCGCTGCTCAGCCAGCGGCGAGTACACTGGCTTGGTCGTGTTAGTCGGATGGAAGGTGGACGAATACCCAGAGACATTTTGTTTGGAGAACTTGCGACTGGATCCAGACCTACCGGCAGACCTGTCCTACACTACAAAGATGTGTGCAAGAGAGACGTGAGGGCATGTGGTATCGACTCAGCAGGGTGAGAGGTTGTTGTAGCAGGTGAAGGATGACTTTGAAAGCACAAATCCAGAAAAGTGAGGCCAAGGAGAGAGTGTAGACAACAGAGGACAGCAACAATTCTCTCAGAGCCAAATGCAGTCTTCACCTGTTGCAACTGCAATAGGGCCTGGCGATCCAGAAGCGTTGTAACTCAACTAGAGATTGAATCACGGTGCAGAACCCTATTGTCTTCGGAGACTGAAAATGCCAACATTATATATATATATATATATATATATATATATATATATATATATATATATAATATATATATATTACATACATACATACATACATACATACATATATATATATATATATATATATATAATATATATATATATATATATAAATAATATGCATGTATTAGTGGCACAACTGTGTAAAAGTATCTGTATTTTCACGTTTTGTACCAGATGAACTCTCAAAGTATATATAACCTGAAGACTCTCAAGAAACTAGCATGACCTCACCTTGAGCAAGATTCATCCGGAAGAAACATTACAAGACATTCCATATGACTTAAAAAATGAACATGGTGGGGGGGGAAGAGAGGGGGATTGAGGTGAAGGAGAGGGGAGGGGAGGAGTGGGAGTATAGAAAGAGGGGAGAGGAGGGGAGGAGGGGAGTATAGAAAGGAGGGAGGGGAGGGGGGAGGGGGGGAGGGAGGGGAGGGGGAGGAAGGGGTAGGTGACTATTAGGGGAGGCGAGGAGGTGAGGGAGGGAAGGGGGGGAGGAGGGGAGTATAGAAGGATAGGGGGGGGAGGGGGGAGGGGAGGGGAGGCGAGGAGGGAGGAGTAAAGGAGGGTAGGGGGACTATTGCGGGAAGTGAAGTGAGGGAATGTGGCAGTGTACACACGCTGAGGGAAGAGGAAGGAATTAGGAGGGGAGGGGAGGGAATAGAGAGGGGAGAACAGAGGAAATGAAGAAGATGGGAGTAGAAAGAGGAGAGAATAAACACAGTGGAAGGGAAGAAAGGGAAGGGGCATAGGGTATAAAGATTGAGGGCAAAGAAGAGTGCGAAAGGAAGGGGAGAGGGTGTTGGCAAGGGTCATTAGAGAAAGAGGCAGGCGAGGTGGGGAGAGGGGTTGCTGGGGGGGGGGCGAGGTGGGGAGAGGGTTGCTGGGGGGGGGAGGTGGGGAGAGGGGTTGCTGGGAGAGGGGGAGTGGGGAGAGGGGTTGCTGGGGGGGGCGAGGTGGGGAGAGGGGTTGCTGGGGGGGCGAGGTGGGGAGAGGGAGGGGGGGGGGGGGGGGGAGGGGAGAGGGGAACACGCTGGAAATCAGAGGAGAATAAACTCAACGACAAACGTTTCCTCCGCATCATCTGACCAAAAGATGAGGCATCTAGCGGGCAATATTGCTTTGGATAATTGCAGTTGTAAGTAAAGACTAACGGGCTTGGGGGCAATGGCTGTGATTTCGTGATCTGCTTCCTATTTTTATACGCGTTCACTGCAAGTATATAAAATATGTGCGTGTGTGTGTGTGTGTGTGTGTGTGTGTGTGTGTGTGTGTGTGTGTGTGTGTGTGTGTGTATGTGTGTATTTATATATATACACGCATACACACATATACGCACAGTTTGGTGATGGTTTCACTTGTTTATATTTATTTCTGAACATTTTTATGTGTGAAATGTGAGAGTGTGCGTGCTTGTCTACGTAAGCGAACCATTTGGTTTACCCGGACGACCCACATCCTCTGTTTCGAACCTGAAGAGAACCATAGTCGGTGGTCGCCGTTATATGGGCCAGCCACTTTGCTCTGAACTCCACACTGATATAAATTGTAAGTATAAGTGAATATTTGTCGAAGTATTGTGAAAATTATGTGTAAAACAGTGATTATTCAAGCGAAATGTGACATTAGAAAGCGTGAAGTGACTATACATATATATATATATATATATATATATATATATATATATATATATATATATATATATTATATATATATATTATGAATGGCAAATGAGTGCCCAACCAGGTTCTCCTTTCACAGCCTCCATTTTATGTAAGAGTGGAAGGACTTTCTCATCTCGTGCACTATCCTGGGTTCCATTTCCCCTGACTGCACTACCCCGAGTCGTACTACCCTGGGTTTCATTATCCTAGGTTACATTACCCCGGGTTGCATTGCTCCGAGCAGGATTATACTGGTTGCACTACCTCAGTTACTCTAGGACTTTTATATTTTGCAAAAGTGATTTGTTTTCTATTAATGTCGATTGCGTGTATATATTGATAATATACCTTGAAAATATAATTGCTTACGTTGATGTATCTCCCTTGAAGCAATCTATTCCCCAGAGAGTAAAGGAAAAGAATAGAGGTTAGCTCATGATTATATCTGACACATAATAAGAGACCTATTTACTGAATGTGAAATATGAGGATTATCATATGAGAAGGAACCTTACACACACACACACACACACACACACACACACACACACACACACACACACACACACCACATATATATATATATATATTATATATATTATATATATATACATTGTACTAATTTACTTATTTTGTTAGATTTTGTTAACTAATAAGAAGTTTAATGATAGACACGGGCATGTTAAGAAATTTTAGATATCATTTTCTCTTGTTGACTAAGCTATTAACTTAACTATTACCAGAATGTAAAGTTATTCAAAACTAGTTCATCCTTTAAATGAGTTGGATAGGTAAGTGTACAAAATAGGACTATATGGAGAGATGTCGTGGTCTCCATACTTCACATGCCTGCAAAGGTTAACAAATATCCCCCTTGACAAGTTTGAGCTTAGTCAAGGTCATCAGTTTCATCAAATGTCATCTAGAAAGCTTTGTTTTTATCAGAAATCTATGACACAGTTGATTCGCCCAAAGGAGTTAGGCGAGGAACCCAAGGGAAGGACGCAAGCCTGTGGGAATGGGCCTGAGAGTGCAACTTCTACTATGGCATTGTTCTGACCGTAAAAGCAATGTATTTACAAGCTTTAGTGAGCGGCAGAAGCTTCACTTTATGCAAAATATTGTCTTTTTCAAAGCTAATAGTATTATCTTTCAGGTTTGTATATTGCCATTGAAGTTTTCTCAGTTTCTGAAAGAGTCTACTCCAAATAATACAAACATGAATAATTTTGTTTTCAAAGTACTTCCAAATAACATATCAGGAAATAATTTCTACAAATAATACAAAACATGAATAATTTGACTTTCAAATTACTTTCAAATAATGTGATATCAGGCAAATAAACATAATTTTTTCTTCCAGGTGAATATGGAGGTACTGCAGCAGCTAGGCAGTGTGGAAGAAGTGAATGAAGTCCTACCACGCTTAGTGCTGAGATAGGCATGATCCATTCACGCTGCCAAAGGAGTTCATGAAGCGGCATCATCTATCAAAAAAGTGCACCAGAAACCTGTTTCAGAAAATCAGTGGAATATTACCCACAGCAAGGGATAGCCGAGATAATGTTGTACACTTAATTTATTTAGAAATTATGCTGTGTATGTTAAGGTAATTAGTATATTAATGTTAGTATATAAGGCGCACATATAAAAGTTTTTATATATGCATGTATATACATTTTAAATATGCTAATTCGTATGTTTTCTTTTAATACGTTGCAGCATTCCATCTCATATGCAGCTTCTGGCTTATCTGCATTATGTGGCAATGGGTTCATACCTGCTAGAAATTGCAGATTGTTTATCAAAGTTTCTGGCACCAGTCTGCAAATATCTAGCATTTGTTTCAAGAGCCATATCAACATCCAATACATCGATTTTCCAATTCCAAGAAATGTAGCAGGATTTGTTGAAAAGATTCAATTAATGGCAGGAATGTCACTGAATGCATTGACTGAACTCGTGTGCCAATGTGCAGTCCAGGAGGAAATAATGCCAAGAGATACCATTGCAGGAAGTGGTGTTTTTCCATTAATGTGCAAGGCATATGTAATCCAGACCTAAAGTTCACAAATATCATTGCCATTTGGACTGGCAGTGCACATAACAGCAGGATTTTGATAACAGGAAATATCATTTACTAACCATGCAGGTTATCTCTTAGTAGACATTGGCCATGATAACATTGAGGATTTGTTTAGAAATTGTTCAGCTCTGATACTTTAATCAGCTCAATTGCAATAATAAGTTTCAAATATTGGGTTATATATGTAACAATATGATGTGTATTGATTGACATCCTATTGCTTGTGATATATATGCTACAGATATGGAATAAAAGTATTGTTTATTATTGTGATTTTATTTCAAACAGGCACGTGATTCTTTCATGTTTTCCTAAACTTAGTGCCCTGAAGTTGCAGAAATTGTTTGGCTTCACATATAAAAGGAAACCTTCATCTGCAAGCCTTTTGAAGTATGTTGCAATGCTTTCTGCAGATGTCCGAACTGCTTTACATCTCTTCTTTCTTATTTCATTTGCTTGGCGAAGTTGGGCATCCCGGAGTTTTTTTGTGTGTCCTGATGTCTTCATAGCATTCCTCCCTCTCTGAGCTTTGGTTCCTCCTTTTGCCCTTTCTGTGGACTCGAGTAGTGGATGGATTAGGTGGGTGTGAAGATGGCGATTGAGCCGATGTACTGGCTGAGGAAGATGGGCTTTCTGCACAGGAAGAAGTTGAAGGAACTGGGTCCAGTGGCAAAAGAGTTGCTGCAGAGACTTTGTGAAAAGCCTCTGCAACAAGTACCAAGTGGGCCTGAGGTTGTGTGATGAACTCCAAAATCTTGTCTAAAGGAAGAGTCTGGTCCAAGTTTGCCCTCTTCAGCCCACTCTAGGAATGACATTAGGAAAAAGAAGCAACTTCATGTAAATCTTTTCATGCGTGTGTATGTGTGACTTTGTGTGTGGCTTTGTCCATTCATTTACCTATAAGGATGTATATCCGTCTATCAATATATTTATAAACATAATATATATCTATTATATTTGATTGTGTGTGTGTGCGTGTGTGTCCATGTATATGTATATGTATAGGACTATATGTGTGTGTATATGTGTACATGTGTATGTGTATGTATATGTATAAGTGTACAGCATTATATGTCTGTTGAAGTTATAAAACGCTTTATTGCATAATTTCTTTTATTTTATACACTAGCATTGAGGATACATCATGGATAAATACGAAATTCTTTACATATCGATATCAGTAGCAGAGAGAACATTCGGGCCATCCTCAGGCTTGGGGGTCGTACTGCTTTTCGGCGCATTCCAACTCTCCCTCCATCAAGTCAGCAGCAGCAGCGGTTAAAGCAGTGTAATTATGAGGACTGAGAGGACGACCCCTACCAGTTCACTTTTTCTTTATGTAAATGCTGTGCTCTTTCTTTACTCTTGAAAATAGCATGACGTTAAAATTTCGTAAACTACACATAGGCATAAAAACATTAGACGTATGTGATAATTTTCCTAAAAAGAGATTCTTCATAATATTATTGAATGTAAATACCATATTATCTGCTAATTTAGAAGACCTTTTATTAACACTGAAGAACTCTCCCACTTGCCATGGCTTTTTGCTCCGGAGTGGTGATCCTAAGGCGGATAGAAGAACACTATAGGACCTTCCAGCATCTCTTGAAGCTGTGCTGACACCGACCGTATCAGCTCGTTTTTCCGTAGGATCCTGCCAGCAAGGCAGAGAGGATATTCTGACGACTGATCATACCAGGACCTCCATGATCCTTGCCCAGGCCTGCACCTGGAGAGGTTACTCTTGCTTCACTAGTCCTAGCATAGACACAACATGGGGAGCAGCAGTCTACCAATGATAAGTCCAGGCTCATTTGTCATAGAGCCAGGCGCTAGGGAATGCTCCCAATGGTAGGAGGAATTCTTGCATACCACTGGGTAGTCACTGCCTGCCTCAATCCTGACAGTAAGGTACTATACTGCCACAACCTGCTTGCTCCATTGGGTGGTGGAGCTTGGGCAATATCAACAGGCAACAGTACACGGGAATTAAGAGAGCTACTGGACCATTAACCACTTTGAGTGTCCCCCTGAAGACCAAGTCAAGTGAGAACATCACTGACCAAAAGAAAAAGATAGAGTGGGGAATAGAGTACTACTTCAAACTCTACTCCACACAGAGTGTTGTATCAGATGCAGAACAGGTGCTCACCTTGGAAGAACTGGACGAAGAGCCTACATTGGAAGAGTTGACCAAAGCTATCGACTGTCTCGCTAACGGCAAAGCCCCAGGATAAAATGGAAGATCTACACAAGCTGCTCTGTGCTGGAAAGAAGGTTCTGTGCCACAAGATATGCGTGGTGCCAAGATAGTGACCCACTATAAGAACAAGTGTAACTGCATTTACTGCAACAGCTACCGGGGCATCTCTCTGTTGAGCATTGTCCATATTCTCAATCACACAGCTGCAAGAAAAACGTCATGACTAAAACCAACCGTTCTTTCTTGCCTTCACGGATCTGATGAAGGCGTTCGACCTTGTCAGCAGAAGTGGACTTTTCTGACTTCTGAAGATCAGCTGCTCCCATAACTGCATTCCATCATTGAGTCCTTGTACACAGACATGTTCAGCACTGCTACAATGGAGCAACATCAAAGCCATTCCTCTATCAACAGTGCAGTCTAGCAGGGCTGTGTACTCGCCCCAACCCTCTTTGGGATATTCTTGTTGCTCCTGATTTAAGCTTTCAATAATAACGTAGATGTAGCTTACCTGTATTCGAGATCTGACGGTAGGCTATTCTGTTGAGGTTATAAAACCAAACAGGATTTTATCTATTTTCAAGCGACCAAGCACACAGGTTGTCAGGTCCACAAGCGATAGGTGAAGGATGAACCTGGCCGCCGATGTCAGCTCGGCCGATTTGGCCGGTTCCGCGGCGGGAGTCGGCCAATCGCGAGTCAGGTGCAGTTCTGCATTGACGGCCAATCATCGTCAGAATGTAGGTGTAGCCGTCGTCCATGAGAAGGGTCCCATTATGTCGACGTGGATGTGTTGGAACCTCTCATCTTGAATGGGGATAGTCTGGAGGGGAGATTTAGTGTGCCTGTGGATCTTGGTCCTCTGGCGTTCGATGCACGAGCGACACCACTGCCGAACATCTTTGTTGATGGCGGGCCAGACGACCTTGCTGCGGATGAGGTGTTGGGTGGCCTGGATGCCGCGATGCTGGTGGTAGGCGTCGATGAATCGCCGACGTAGGGAAGGCGGGATGTATGGGCGGAGAAGGTCATCGCGGGAATTCGGGATCCTGACTCTCTCAAGGTTAAGGGAAGTCTGGCCCTCGATGAGAGGAGTCATGGACGCGACGCGTCCTGCCGTTGCTCTCTGCTGAACAGATGATAATCCACTGCATCGTCGGTGAGGGTCGCTGCGGATATGGTAACCCTCGACAGAGCATCGGCGGCTTCGTTGTCCGCGCCCCGAATGTATCGGATGTCCGTCGTGAACTGCGCAATATAGTCCAGGTGGCGCTCCTCGCGAGGGGATTGGCGGCGTGTCCTCAAGCTTAGGGCGAAGGTGAGGGGTTTATGGTCCGTCAGGATGTGGAATTCCTTTGCCTCCACATACGGCTGGAAATGCCTCACCGCGGAGTACGCTGTCAGGAGCTCCCTACTGAAGACGCTGTACCGCGA
>NW_020868833.1:160819-168319 GCF_003789085.1 Penaeus vannamei
ATATATTATATATAATAATATTATAATATGATATATATATACCTATCATAATAAATCTATAAGTATGATATAATATATGTACCAATAGTATATATATATTGTGTGTGTGACTTATTAGATCTACGTTGCTAGTACGGAATCTATGACATCGTGACTGTGTGCTGTGTCTGTGATGTGTGCGAGCTCATATTATCCTGCACTAGTGATGTGCGGTTGTTATTCATGTGCGTAAACAGTTACGATTTGATACAGATGTTTAATCCTCACATTTAGTGTGTGAATGTAATATATGCTATTTATGTACTAGTATGATATATTATATATCATACTACCTAATTATATAGCCTTACTTTTATAATAATATATGTATAGCTATATATATACTATTACCTATTCTTACTCTTATCTACTTTATCTATCATACTATCTATCTATCTGAATCTATCTATCTATCTATCTATCTATCTATCGTAAATCTCATCATATACTCTCTCTCCTCGCTCTCTCTGCTCTCTCTCTCTCTCTCTCATCTCTCTCTCTTCTTCTCTCTCTCCTCTCTCTCTCTCTCTCTCTCTAGTATATATATATTATATGATAGTATTATATATATATATTCGTATCATACTATACACACACCACAAAACCACCACACACACAATTATTTATAAATCAATTATTATTTATGTAGCAAAGATAAGGTTATAGTATTTGTAGACAGATTAGACATTAGATACCAATCAATTTTATATAGATATCAAAGTTACACACACACACACACACACACACACATCATCACAGCACACCCACACACACACACAACATGCATATATATATATATAGTATATGTATATACTACCTATATAGGTACTATATATATCATACTATAGTGATGTATATATATAAAATATAGCTATTATATATTATATATACATTATATATATAACTATATATTATAATATATACTATCACTTATTCATCATATATATATATGTGTGTTTGTGTGTGGGTGTGTGTGTGTGTGTCGGTGTGTGTGTGTGTGTGTGTTGTGTAGTGTGGTATGGAACAAAAAAAGAGAAATTGTATAACTATTCTATATATACTATTATTATACTAGATATATATTATATATTATATTTTGCACTATTCAGGCATTATATAACTTATGTACTATGTTTGTTATATTTGTGTGTGTGTGTGTCGTTGTGTATCTGATCTTATACATATATATAATATAATATAAGTTAATATTTAAATTATAACGTACTATATATATTATTTATTAATATACTATTATATATATACGTGTATATATACATATATATTTTTATATATATATTATTATATACTAGTTATCTATTATATATATATATATGTTACTATATACTATATATATATAGTATATATAGTGTAGATTATATACATATATATACATTATATATGTACATTAGTACTATACATATATACATATATTATACATATCTATATGCATAAGTATCATATATATATTCACTTATATATATATATTATATATTATTAATATATTATATAATATACTATATTAATATATATACAGGGACACACTCACACACACACACACACACACCACTATATATATACTAGATTATATATATATATATAATATATATATATATATATATATAATATATATATATTATTACATATAATATACAATTATACATATACATATACATATTATATTAATAATATATATTTATATATATATAACTATATCTATATAAGATTATATAATATATTTATATATATTATATGGATTTATAGTGTATATTCTGTATATGCATATATAATTAGCTATATATATATATATATATAATATAATATGATATAATATATATATATCTATGTATATATATATCATGATATATATATATACATATACATACTAGTATATATATATAGGTATATTATATATTAATATATACTCATATATATACAGTTATAATATATACATATATATCTATATATATAATAATATATATATATATATATACATATATAAGTATATATATATATAATTATATTATAATATAGGCAATATTAATATATATATATATATATATATATTACTATAATATGTATATATATATATATATATAATATATAATATATATATATAATATATATATATATATATATATATATATATATTTATATATATATATAGTATATATATATAATAATAATATATATATTATATATTATATATATTATATATATATATGTATATATATATATATATATATATAATATTATATATATTATATATATTTATATATATATATGTATATATATATATATATATATATATATATATATATATATTATTATATATATATATATATATATATATATATATATATTATATATATATATTTTGATGATAATGATGATATTATCAATAATGATAATAATTTTAACATCAAAATAAAAATATATCAATAATGATAATAATGATTATGGCAATGAAAATTAGAATGATGATTATGATGATACTGATAATAAAAGCTTTGCTAATACTATCATTGATAATTATGAATGTTTCAACAATATTGATAATAGCGATAATGGTATTGATGATGACAGTAATAATAATTCAAAAAAAGTAAAACAATTATGATAATACTATCAATAATAATCATATCATTGATGGTCAGATGGTGATAATTATCGAAATGATATTAACAACGGCAATTATATTGATCATTGATAATCAAAATATTGAAAATAACAACAATGTAATAATAGAAAATGATCATTATGATAACAATGCTAATAACCACAAGAACATTAGCAATAGCAACAGTTATGATGATGATAATAATGATGATTATGATAATGATGATAGTGAAATAGTAAAGATAACAATAATGGTAATCGTAATGATTATAACGATAATGAAAATAGTAATAGTTATAATGATAATGATAACAGACATGCTAACAACAATGCTAATGATAAAAGTAATGGAGGTAATTATTCATCATCATCTCATCAGCTTAATAATAATGATAACAATAATGGCAATGATGATGAGGATAAAGATAAGAAAATAACAAGAACGACAATAATATGATAAAAATGGTTAAAAGAATGATAGTAAAGATAATGATAATAATAATAATATCAATAACAGTAATAATAGCAATGATAATTATAGCAATAATGGTAATGATGATAATGATAATGATAACAATAGTTTAAATGTAATTAGCAACAGCAATAACAAAATCAACAACAGTACTAATGATAATGATAATGATTATAATACCAATAATGATAATGATAATGAAAATGAATAAGAACAATGATATCCACAATGATCATAATAATATTGATATCAGTGATGTTGATATTGATGCTAGTAACACTGGCAAGGAATGACAATAATGAAAATAATAATATTGATAGAACTACATGCTTTTAGAAATCGGAATTAATCTTGAATAAAAATAATTTCTTTGAATAAAGACGGGGAATTGCACTGCGTACTGAACTGCTGGACAACATGTTAATTCCTTCATCTAAATGACATGACTAACTTCTAAATGAAATGAGAATGAAAATATCCATCTAATATGTTAATTGCATCTGTATGTAATGTGTACTATTTTTTAATAAAATGTGTTGTAATCAGAGTATCATTAAACGTATAAAATTGAACAAAAGGTCGGGGAAATTAACTTGTTAATATGATTTACCAGTTACGATTTTATGGGCGTCAGCAACTGCATTATATAAAGGAGATTATTACCTCACATCAATATTTCTAAGCCAAAGGAGAAAAGGGGAAAATTGTCATATCTTCTTACCGTTTTGATATTTCCCAATCTTACTGCTTGGATATTTCTTATTCCTAATTTCTGATCCGTAATAGACTGCGCAACAAGGAAAAGATAAGAGAAAGAACACGAAAGATATTACGTGTGAACAAGGCAGGTTCGACTATTGTTGTCAAACTCTAGGGGTCTGCCACGCCTGTTTAAATACGCGGGTTACTGTATGTACTATGACCTGCTTTGTTCCCTAGGATATTAACAGAAATGTTTTTGTAAATTAAAATAACATAATGCTAGATATGTCAACACCATGATGACTATAAACGTAAATGAAGTTGTAACAAATACAGCGGCATAATTAACAGTTCGAATCATTTTTGATATATTAATAACAGCGGGGGATATGAATGTCACACATGAATTATTTCCACACTGCATCCTTTTTTTTTTTTTTTTTTTTTTTGTAAAGTTTTATCCTAGATAAATAGATAAACCGTCCAATTTCAGGATTTGCTTCCCATTCCTCTCCTGTGACCTTTTTAGTTGACGTCAATAGAAAATGGAACGAGTTATTACTTTCAGCATGTATAATGAAAGAGCCATGTTTTATGCATTTCACTAGAGGCACCGGCTACTTTGACTCACAAGAGTGTGTGTATTATGAAGCTGAAATAAAAACGGGAAGCATGCGTATGTTTGTAGTGGGGTTCACGCACAAACACTCACTCGCTCAAATGGTTTGTCTCCCTTCCTCGCTTTATCGGGCAAGCGCGACCTCTCGCTCTGTCTTTTATCAATCGAATCCGATTTCTGTTTCACACCCACACACGCACACACACACACACATATATATGTATATATATATATATATATATATATATATATATATATATATATATATATATATGTATTATATATTATATGTATATATATATATATATATATATATATATATATATATATATATATATATAGTATATGTATGTATATAATATATAATAATATATATATATATATATATATATATATATATATATATATATATATATATATATAATATTATATTATATATAATATATATATATATATATATATTATACTATTATATATATATATATATATATATATATATATATATATATATATGTATATAGAAAGATAGATAATGATATAGATGCACACACAACACACACAACACACACACACACACACACACACACACATACACACACACACTGACTACATACACACATACACACATATACATGTAATACACACGCACACACACACACATACACACACGTACACACATCCAAATATGTATATATATTTATTATATATATATGTTATATGTGTGTGTGTGTGTATGTATGTATACACACTGGCGACTGTGGTGGGTAATCCCTGTATCAGAAATTGTGTGTGTTTGAAGCTCCGTAAATAGTGTTTGCACACTATTCACACACTGGCATTCGGCTCGCCACTTTGCTTACAACTGACAACATAGTCAATTCTCTCGATTATTTGCCATGCGCAGTAATAGTAGCCTTTTAAAGAATGAATGACTGTCACTTTTATCAATTATTTCAGAGTTCCAGTGGCTCATAGCCTGAGGCGTCTGAGCACCACCTGACCGTGGGGGAAATTTTCGCTTCCTCTCTTTGTAGCTGCACGAGAGTAGCTTGTCCTGTGGCGTTGGACCTGCGCCTAAAGATTTTTCAGCTTGAGTGAATGATCATGGAATTTAGGGGCAAATACTTACCAGTTTTAGCTAGTCTATCAGCAGGCTTATTTCCTCTGATGCCCATGTAGCTGGGGACCAAGTTTATGATAACTCTTCTACCTTGATTAAGAATCCTCTGCATTACGGTAAGCACAGTGGCCAAGAGGTAGATGCCGTTGGATATGCTGTGCTGTATACTGTCGATGGCTGCCCTAGCTTTGCTGCAGAGTTGGCCCCTGTAATGTGGAGTACAGGATTGGCTGATCCATCCTTGAATTAGGTTTTACTACTCGGAGGAGTGATGGCTGCAATGACCCTTTGGGCTTCTGTCTTCAGTCTAGGCATGGGGTGTTCATTCTTTCTCCTTGACAAGCTCATGACTGAAGACTCGATCAAGGTCTGTGCCTACGGCTGGGGTTCAGCTATATTCAGTTAAGCCCATGCTCCTATCAATTGCTCTTTGAGCTGATAGCGTATTAACACCCTGGCTATATGTGACAGCCGGTTGTTTGCAAAGAGCTCATAATCCTATTTTAGGCGTCTGAGTACTATTTGCAGATATTTGTGTTACAAGGTGCCTGGATGACCTTAGAAGAAGACATTGCTGCCATTGAACTAATTTGGGAGTCCAGGGGGAGAAGGTTTGTCTCTATGAGGAGGTTAAGGACGTTTGTCTACCTGTGGGCACCCAGAATGATCCTGGCAACTTCATTTTGGAGTGTCTCCAAGTTTTCTCTTAGTATCTGCTTGGGGGCAATCAGGGCGACAGGAGCATATCCACAATGGGACAGACAGGATGTACTTAGAATGATCTTAGTACTTTGTGTCCTGCTCCTATGTGTCTCCCAGCCATTGCTCTCACAACAGACGGTCTTACCCTAGTGAGGTCAACCAGGATATCCTTTTGGAAGAAGGGGTTCTAGTCGACCCATAACCCCAAGTATTTGAAGACCTGAATCCACTCAAGGTCCATTTCGTGGAAATGCAGACTTGTACCATGTACCTAAATGAAGTCCCAGAGCCATGGTCTTTGATTTAGCTGCAAAGATCTTTAGACTTGTTCTGCAACACTCTTCAGACACAAGGTGTCTGATGAGTATTGCAATATATATATATATATATATATATATATATATATATATATATATATATATATATATATATATATATATATATATATATATACATATACAATGCTGGGCTCTTTTAGACAATGTCGACCAGAGGAGTTGATAGCGAGATCGTCTGCATTAGAGATGATCTTGTACCCTTTTGGAAGGTGTATGTAGAGGATGCAGGACATTAGTGTTGAAAAGGGTTTGACTGAGGGTCCCAGCCTGTGGTTTTCCGTTTTCTAGTGATGAATGCTGTGTAATTTTAGCTTGGAATCTGAAATAGTCACCTATCCATGCCAAGAGCTTTCCTCTGATTCTCTTCTGCATTAGGGTCTCCCGGATAGCAAGAGGACTTGCTAGTTCATAAGTTTTCCAGATCTAGGAGTGATACCATAGATGTGAAAGTCTTCCTTGTTCTTAAGAGCGTGGCTATGCAGTGAATTGTGTTCATGCTCCTTGCGAACCCATGGAGGTGTTCATGTAAGGATCCCAGTTCCCATTGGAGCCGGTTTAGCAGCATCCTCTTGCCTGTCTTGCCCAGACAGCTGAGGAGAGAGATGAGGTGATACCTCCCCAGCTCCTCTTCCAGTTCTGGGGTAAAGTAGAAGTTCCCAAGACATGCTGAAGAGTTGCACGAATGCAAGCTCACCTGTCAGACCCTAGGTGGGAAATAATGAGTTAGGAGATCCCATCAGAGCCTGAGGCTGAGCGAGAACTGTTTTTGTGTTTTACTTAGTTCCCCGAGAGAGAAGATAGAGTTATGAAGCTCGGCTGCTCTGCTTCTGATAAGAACAAATCTGCCTGGTTGTGTGCCCTCCATCCAGCTGGCAGATTGCTGCCTCTTGCT
>NW_020868833.1:173319-175819 GCF_003789085.1 Penaeus vannamei
CAGCAGGCTGCATGACCCATCATCAACCTACGGGGTTCCCTAAGGCTTCACTCCAGGCTAGCTGCTGCCAGAACACAGGTAGGACGAGTAATTCTATTCTAATTCTATCGGTGGGACGAGCATTTCCCCTCCTCCCAGCATTTCCAAATATATCAAACACTGAATTACTCGTCCTGCCTGCGCTCTGGCAGCCACTACCCCAATATGAGGCTTGTGGGGCAAAGCCCTCGGTAGATGATGGCTCCCACAGATTGCCTGCCCCTTTTATATGGGGCAACGTTGGCGGGGGAAGCAGAGGTGGCCTCTGTCCGGAGCAACAGCCTCAGGTGGGCTTTTCGGGTGGGAGCTTGGAACATCCAGTCATTACAGCAGGATGAGAGATTACCCCTGCTATTTAGGGAACTGAAGTGGCTGGGAGTTTAGGTGGCTGCCCTCGCAGAGGTGAGGAGACCTGGGGGACAAAGAGTGTGTGTAGGTTCGCTGCAGCAATCTCTGATCTGTTAAGTGCTTGAAAACCTGACAGACCCTGAAGCCCAATAGGATTCCTTTAAATTTGAAGCACTCGATGCAGCCCAAAAGTCCAGTGGTGAACGTCCGAAGATGGCAGAAATTCATCTCGCTGGAGACATTGGAGGCCACAGATGCAGATTGGATGGCTCATCTGAACGTCAATCAAGATTGGCGCCGTTCTTTAGTGCGCAGGCCTAGGAATCTGCTGAGAAGGGATAAGGAACAGTTCATCAGGAATCTTGCTGAGGTAGAAAGCCATTTCTTAGTAAATGACCATCCTGCCTACCAAGCCCTGAGTAAACTGAACTCCAATCCCTCCTCACAGATGTCTGCAGTCCGCTTAGTGGATGGATGGATCATCTAAGATCATGTTAGGGTATTTTGAGCAATTGTATCCCCAGAAATTAGTCTAGATGCTAGGGATCTCGCAATCCCTGTGCCTGACCCACCCATCAGTGAGGATCGCCCTACCCTAACTGAAGTTAGTGAGACAATCTCTAAGCTGAAGGGTGGAAAAACTGCAGGAATGTTTTATCACTGCTGAATTGGCAGTCCAGCTCCATTCCCCATGACCTGTTGAGAGGTGTGTTCATCCCTCTATGGAAGGGGAAAGGGTATCGCTGGGACCTTAGCAACTACTGTGGCATCACATTGCTCAGTATACCAGGTGAGGTTTTCACCCACATTCTTCTGAAACAGATCTGCAAGCACCTGATAAGGTACCAAAGACCAGAGCAATATGGATTCACTGCTGGCAAGTCCACAATAGACCGTATCCTAGCACTTTGACTCATTGTAGAATGTCGTTGTGAGTTCGGTTGTGGGCTCCATGCAGCCTACATCGATCTCAAGAAAGCGTTTGATTTGGTGCATCCTGAGACAGAGGAATTCCAACACGGATAATTGGATTAATAGCAAACCTATATAATGGTACTGAAAGTGCTGTAAAGTGTGGTGGAGGCCTGTTGAGCTTCTTCCCTGGTAACACAGGAGTGTTACCAGGCTGTGTCCTTGCACCAACACTTTTCAATACTTGCATGGACTGGATACTGGGCAGAGCTATCTGGGCTGTCAGACCAGGAAGTCAGTAGATTGGTTTGGCAGCAGAAGCCCTGAACTCAGTCAACTAAAGTATTTGGAGGTGTTGGTACTTATCTAGGAAGACTAAGTTACTTGTCTTTAAGGCCTTGATACTGCCAGTTTTGCTTTATGAAAGCGAAACCTGGATGCTATCCAGTTCCTTAGAGTCACATCTCAATGTCTTTTGTAACAAGTCCCTATGCCGGACCATTGTCCAACCGACAACTCCACTGTGAGACTGGAATGGGACCTGTTACTTGCATAATTCGAGATCACCAACTCAGGGTATACAGGCACCTAGCTTGTTTCCCTGTGGATAACCCTGCTCATCAGGTTGTCGCTGTATGAGACAATCCTGCATGGAGGCGGCCTATGGGAACACCTAGGATGTAGTGGCTTGGGCAGCTTGTCATGAATGAAACTAGGGATGGCCGAGGACCTGCTGTGGCTACTCGCCATGAGGGACCCCGTGGCTGGAAGCGAAGGGGAGGCTGCGCCCCGTCGCGATCTTTGTATATATATAAAAGTATATATAATATATATGCACATACATCCTCATATTACTATCATTATTGCTCTTATTATAATTTTCATCATTTTACTTTTGGCAGTATCCATCATCATTATCACTATCATTAATGTTTTGTTATTATATTATTAATTCTATCATAATTATCATTCTTATCATTATTATCAACATTACCATTATCGCTATTGTTAGTTTCATTATTATTATCATAATTATTACTACCTTTATTATCATCATTATTATTAATTTAGATTTCATTATTTGTATTAACATTATCATTATTATCATCAGAACTGTTGTATTTCTTTTGCCATTACCATTAATATCACTGGTGTTGGTATTGTTCTCTTGTTATCACCATTATCAATATTTTTACTATTA
>NW_020868833.1:180819-185819 GCF_003789085.1 Penaeus vannamei
TCACAAAAGAAACAAGAATCACAAACGAGGCAAAGAACACAAAGAAACACCAGAAGAAACGAGACAAAAGAATCCACAAGAGAGAAAGAACACAAAAGAAACACCAGAATCACAAACGAGGCAAAAGAATCACAAAAAACACCAGGAGGCAAAGAACACAAAAGAAACACCAGAATCACAAACGAGGCAAAAGAATCACACACAAAAAAAGAAACACCAGAATCACAAACGAGGCAAAAAAACCACAAAAGAAACACCAGAATCACAAACGAGGCAAAAGAACCACAAAAGAAACACCCAGAACACAAAACGAGGCAAAAGAACCACAAAAGAAACACCAGAATCACAAACGAGCAAAAGAAACAAAAGAACACCAGAATCACAAACGAGCAAAAGAACCACAAAAGAAACACCAGAATCACAAACGAGGCAAAAGAACACAAAAGAAACACCAGAATCACAAACGAGGCAAAAGAATCACAAAAAGAAACACCAGAATCACAAACGAGGCAAAAGAACCACAAAAGAAAGAAACAAGAACCAAACGAGGCAAAAGAATCACAAAAAAACACCAGAAAAACAAACGAGGCAAAAGAACCACAAAAGAAACACCAGAATCACAAACGAGGCAAAAGAACACAAAAGAAACACCAGAATCACAAACGAGGCAAAAGAACCAAAAGAAACACCACAAACGAGGCAAAAGAACCACAAAAGAAACACCAGAATCACAAACGAGGCAAAAGAACCACAAAAGAAACACCAGAATCACAAACGAGGCAAAAGAACACAAAAGAAACACCAGAATCACAAACGAGGCAAAAGAACCACAAAAGAAACACCAGAATCACAAACGAGGCAAAAGAACCACAAAGAAACACCAGAATCACAAACGAGGCAAAGAACCACAAAAGAAACACAGAATCACAAACGAAAAAAGAACCACAAAAGAAACACCAGAATCACAAACGAGGCAAAAGAACCACAAAAGAAACACCAGAATCACCAAACGAGGCAAAAGAACCACAAAAGAAACACCAGAATCACAAACGAGGCAAAAGAACCACAAAAGAAACCAGAATCACAAACGAGGCAAAAGAATCACAAAGAAAACACCAGAAACACAAACGAGGCAAAAAACCACAAAAAGAAACACCAGAATCACAAACGAGGCAAAAGAACCACAAAAGAAAACACCAGAATCACAAACGAGGCAAAAGAACCACAAAAGAAACACCAGAATCACAAACGAGGCAAAAGAATCACAAAAGAAACACCAGAATCACAAAACGAGGCAAAAGAAACCACAAAAGAAACACCAGAATCACAAAACGAGCAAAAGAACCACAAAAGAAAACACCAGAATCACAACGAGGCAAAAGAACCACAAAGAAACACCAGAATCACAAACGAGGCAAAAATCACAAAACGAGAAAAGAACCACAAAAGAAACACCAGAAACACAAACGAGGCAAAAGAACCACAAAAGAAACACCAGATCACAAACGAGGCAAAGAACCACAAAAGAAACACCAGAATCACAACGAGGCCACAAAAAAGAAACACAGAATCACAAACGAGGCAAAAGAATCACAAAGAAAAAGAATCCACAAAAAGAAACACCAGAATCACAAACGAGGCAAAAGAACAACAAAAGAAACACCAGAATCACAAACGAGGCAAAAGAACCACAAAAGAAACACCAGAATCACAAACGAGGCAAAAGAACACAAAAGAACACCAGAATCACAAAACGAGGCAAAAGAACCACAAAAGAAACACCAGAATCACAACGAGGCTAAAAGAATCACAAAAAGAAACACCAGAATCACAAACGAGACAAAAGAATCACAAGACTCACAAACGAGGCTAAAGAATCACAAAAGAAACACCAGAATCACAAACGAGACAAAAGAATCACAAAGACTCACAACGAGGCAAAAGAATCACAAAAGAAACACCAGAATCACAAACGAGACAAAAGAATCACAAGACTCACAAACGAGGCTAAAGAATCACAAAAGAAACCAGAATTCACAAGACTCACGAGGCTAAAGAATCACAAAGAAACACCAGAATCACAAACGAGCAAAAGAATCACAAACGAGGCAAAAGAATCACAAAAGAAACACCAGAATCACAAACGAGGCAAAAGAACCACAAAAGAAACACCAGAATCAGAAACGAGACAAAAGAATCACAAGAATCACAAACGAGGCAAAACAAATTAACACCAGAAACACAAACGAGGAAAAATAATCACAAACGAAGCAGAAGAATCACTAAGGAAACACCAGAATCACAATGTGAAATATTATTAAAACCATTGTTACCCTTTTATAATCACTATCGTCATGATTATCATAATGTTTAATATCATTTTTTATTGTTCTGATAATGATGAGGATGATGAAGATGATGACAATGTGGATGATAATAATAATAACAATTATCATTATCATTATTGTTATCATTATCGTCATTATTATTATTATCATCCTTACTATTACTGCTATGATTTACTTTATTGTAAATGGTATTGTCATTATCATGAATGTCATTATTATCATTTATCATTATTGGTGTTATCATTGTTATCGTCATTCTCATTATTATTATCATTTTCATTGTTATTATTATTATTACCATTATTATTATCCCCATTATCATTAGCATTATATCCATCATTATTATAATCATTGCTATTGTTTTCATTACAATTATCATCATCATCGTTATTGTTATCTTTATTATCATATGATTATCATAATTATTATCAGAATCATTACAATTATTTTGTTATCATTATCAGTATCATTGCTGCTATTGTAATTATCATCATTACTTATATTATCAATATTTTTATTTTATTGTTGCTATTATCGTTATTATCATTACCATAATGAAAATAATGATGATGATAATGATGATGATAAGAATCGTGATGATAATATCATAATCATTATCATCATTAAAGTCTTAATTACCATTATTGCTGTATTTGTTATCATCATTGATTCTATTGTAATCAACATCATCTTTACTGTTATTATTATTACCTTTGTTATTGGTATTGATATCATTAGCATTACTATCATTTGTTTTAGCATTATCAGTATTATCATCATTATTCCCATTATCATTCTCAGTATTATCGTTATAATTCCTATTATCATTCTGATGATTATTATTATCATTATTATTTTTCTGATAATATCTAATAATAACGATAATGATACTAGTAATGATTATGATAATGATAATCATAATTATGATTATCATTAACACTATCATTATCACTTTTATCATTATTATAATTATTATTATTGTTATTAATATCATAATAATCATTATTCCCATGATCATTATCATCATTACCATCATTAATGTTATTATAATTGTCATAATTTTCACTTTTATTATTGTTATGATCACTATAATTATTCTTATCATTATCGTTTTAATATTATCATTATCATCTATGTTATTATTATCATTATCATTGTTGTTGTTTTTGGTATTATTTCCTTTATTATCATCATTGTCATTATGATTATCACCATTACCATCAGTTAGGAAGGGTGGATCCTCACTGATGGGTGGGTCCGGCAACGGAATCTCGGCACACCCGCATCCAAGTTAACTGTTGATGGGTCAACCTGGTACAACTGCTCAAAATACTCAGCCCAATGCTCCTGCACCTCAACAGGATCTGAGACTATTTGGCCACTTACTAAGCGAACTGCTGTCACCTATGAAGAGGGCTTGGAGTTCAGCTTTCTCAGGGCTTGGTATGCAGGACGAAGAAATGGCCTTCTACCTCCTCAGCAAGACTCCTAATAAACTGTTCCTTGTCCCTTCTTAACAGAGACCGAGTTCTACGCACCTGAGAATGGTGCAAATCCCGATCCCTTCTCAGACGAGCCGCACAAGCATCTGTGGCTTCCATTGTCTCCTGTGTGATGAAATTCTGTATTGCCCTCGGGCGTTCACCAATCAACTCTTGGGCTGCATCAAGCGTTTCGCGCATGAAGGTGTCCCACAGAAGTACAGGTCCGTCAGATTGTCGAGCGCTGTGAAACGACAAGAGATTGCCTCGGCAAACCCCCGAGCACACTCCTCGAAGTGGACCCAGAGGGTAGCCACAATCAATCTATGGTTAGTACCACAGAACTCGGCACTCCTATACACCCTGCAGTTCTGGAGGATCCTCCAACGAGTGCTAACGAATATGTGGTCGATCTCCTTGGTAGCATTACCCGCATCATTGTACCATGTCCAACGATGTGGGTCTGGGTGCTGGTACCAGGAGCCAAAAATCCTCAATTTCTGGGACCTTGCAAAGTCCCGGAAAAGGAGGTTATTCTCGCTGCCGGTATCAGCTCTGAACCATGAGGACCGACAGACATCTCATAACCAAATCGATCACAGCCAGATACCGCATTGAAGTCACCCAGGACAATGTGAATATCCCGCCGGGGACAGCTGTCTGCCACAGACGCAAGTTTGGCGTAAAACATCTCTTTCACGTCGAGTTTACAAACATCGGTAGGAGCATACACAGCAATAAGAGACATGAAGCCAAATACTAGCTTCAGTCTCAATACCATTATATGCTCATCAACTGGAGTAACCTCTACCACCGAGGGCTGGAGCCTACTGGAGATAGCTATGGCTACTCCCTGGAGATGGTGACCGTCGCTGCGGCCTGACCAGTAGTAGGTGTAACCACCTACACTGATCGTTCCGCTGCCAGGTCTTCTCACCTCCGAGAGAGCAGCCACCCCAGTTCCCTCGATAGTAGAGGCAATCGATCATCCTGACGCAAAGAGCGGATGTTCCAAGCCCCCACCCTGACTTCCCGCCTGAGGTTCACCCTGGGGCAGTTGTTCGGGTGGACGCCACCTCTGCCCCCCGCCGACACTGCCCCACATAAAAGGGGCAGTGTCATTGATAATGATATAGATTAATAGCCAAGTAATGCTCAATTATAACTAGGA
>NW_020868833.1:190819-195819 GCF_003789085.1 Penaeus vannamei
GCTAGCAGGGAAGTTGCCGTTCTTTTATTCTTGTGAAATATCATGTAATGGGTCTTGTCTAAATCTAGGGTTAGTTGAATGAGCCAAATCCACTGTCTGATACCAATTCATTCGTTATTTGTTACATATATTAATTCCAGTATCGAGTTGCTTGTAGAGAATGTACACGTATCACCTGGATATGTAATGAATATGAGTCTACAGGTAGCTACGTCCTTGATATATATATATATCAAAAAAAAAAAAAAAAAAAAAAAAAAAAAAAAAAAAATCAGGACCCGGAATTGAACCCTAGGGAACACCGTGACAAGAGATTTTGAGAAGATATGCGTTTGTCAAAGAGAAAATGACTGTGGTTTGATAATCATAAACAAGATAGAGATTACGTTTACATAGTTAAATGTGGTGATTTACTGTACCAAAACCTTTGAAGGTCAAGGAATATGCCTTATGTGAATTTATTTAAAATAGTAACAAAGTAGTCGCTGATGGCTAATTTAGCAGATTTATTTATAGCATTTATAGTTAAAGACTCAGTGTGACAATTACACATAATTTTCAATAATCTTGCTAAACATAACAAGAATGATAAGGCTCGGAAGTTCCTAATGTGACATCTAATGTGACTTCGTTGGGTATGCGAAAGGGTTAGCAGGTAGTGAAGCGTTTTAGGGAGGAGTCGAGGGGGCGGTGCAGCTGTGGCGAAAGAGGATCAGAGGACGGATGGTGTGCACGAAGTCAGGGTGGCTACGAGACTAGCTTTCTGTAGCTTAAATAGGCGTGCTTGCTCCTCGTCTGCTTTAGCTGCTCCATCTGATCTTCTTATGCTTTGATGGTGTCCTCGTGAACAAGAACTGTAACAGATGCATTCTTAAAGTTTACCATTTTCTTTAATACTACACGGTCCCCAAACCTCGCGAATTTGGCCATAATGTTCTTGAAAACAGGTGCGCTTTTTGATGGTTACCTTACTGATCAAGGCGGTCATGTCAGGTTTGGCTCAGTGCGCATGTGCAGGATTTGAAAACGGGCTAACTGGAGTGGCAAGAGGCGGCCTAGCTGATTTTGCACTGCCAAAAACACGAAGTCCAAAATACTTCTTAGCTCAACTCTCATGCCAGCGTGTTAACTGCATGCTCACGCTACTCACAGTCGTGGTTGGAAATCCGCGAGTGACCTTTATCCGTTGAAAACTCCAGAAAGCACAGCACTGAGCACGTGTCACACTGAGCGAGAGAGAAAGGGGAAGGTTTTCAAGATGAATAGGAGAGAGAGAATGGGAAACACAGGGCACTTAAAAAGTATGGAGGAGGAATAAGAAGAAAGAGGAAGGGAGTGGAGCTCAAAGGAAAAAAGGGGTGGGAGAGGGAAGGAAGGGGAAAGGGGAACGAAGGAGGTGGGGGGTTTAAGGAGGAAGAGAAGGGAGGTGGGAGGGGAAGATATAGGAATTAAAGTGAGTGGGGAGGGGTGAATTAAAGGAATATTTGGGATTGAAAGGGGGTGGAAGAGCGAGAAAGGGACAGGAAAAGGGAGAGGGGAGGAAGAAGGTAGAAGGAGAACGAAAGATTAAGAGAAGAGTGTCTTATTATCATTATTATTATTGTTGTTATTATCATTGCATGCTTTGTTCCGTAGAAATTTCCAAGGGACCGCTAGTTATCATTATTACTATCATTATTATTGATATTGACATCATTATATCATTATATATCATTATTATATTACTGTCATTATCATCATCATTATTTTATTTATCAATCATGATTTCATTCATCATAATTATTATTATTATCATTATTTTTCACATTATTAATTATTATTATTATTATAAATTGGGTTGTTTATTTTTTAATGTTTATTAATAAAATTTCAAACCATTAATAATAATGATTTTAATTATTACAATAATATTAAACAAAACAAATAATTTATGATGTTTACTAATAACAGCAATAAAGATAATAATAATGATAATTATAGAATAAATTTATAACAATACAAAATTTTTATTTTCCCTTACCATAATATCATTTATTATCATCATTATCAATTATCATTATTCATTATACCACTATCTTCATCACATTATGATTATGATTATTTACTATTATTTTTTAGTTTTGTTATTATCTTGGTTAGTAATGACTTTAACTATCCTCCTCATTATCATTACCATCATTACTATTTATCATTATCATCATTATTTTCATAATGATTATTGTGTTGATCATCACCATCAGTGTTAGTATTTCAATGAATAACATGATCGTAAATGAATAACCACAGTACTATTACACGTGGCCGATTTACCCGTAGAAGGACAGGAAGATACTAATCGGATTTTATGCATTTGACTCTGCTGTTTGGTGACTAACCTTTGGGAGACACTTATACCAGCATTTCCACCTGTACTTACCTGGATGCCCTTCCTAAAATACAAACGCAGTCCGCACCTGGGCATGGAAGTGGTTTGGGCACCAGGGCACAGAAATGAAACTCCTGATCCACGAGTTATTAAGCGAGAATAATGATGATGATTGATGATGATGATAGTGATAATAATAATGATAATAATGGAAAATGAGCCCCATACGTGCTACCTAGGGTGTGATTGTGATTAAACATTAAAGCATCTATGTTTTAGTGTTCATTACCCGAATTAAGTCGTAACTACCTTGCGTGGAATCTAAGAACACACTCTATACCCTGGAAATTACCGTGAATAAAAGCAGATTTTAAAAAGCTTTCTGACCAAGATAAAGATCTCAGCCCTTCTAAACGTGCAGATCTCGACATCACAGGCGATTAAAGTTATATCTTGTTGGCGATCTAACACCTGCCCATCAGGTCGTCTCTGTTCGAAACAACCCTGGGCGGAGGAAGCCTGTGGGTCGACCTAGGAAGTCGTGGCTTGGGCAGATCGACCAAACATGTCGTGAGGAGCTCGAGATGGGCCGAGTCCCTGCCTGGCGTCTTGCCATGAGGGATCCTCGTAGGTGGAAACGAAGGTCTTGCCATGAGGGATCCTCGTAGGTGGAAACGAAGGTCTTGCCATGAGGGATCCTCGTAGGTCATGAGGGTCCTCGTAGGTGGAAACGAAGGTCTTGTCATGAGGGATCCTCGTAGGTGGAAACGAAGGTCTTGTCATGAGGGATCCTCGTAAGTGGAAACGAAGGTCTTGCCATGAGGGATCCTCGTAGGTGGAAACGAAGGTCTTGCATTCGTCGATTGCCATGAGGGATCGTAGGTGGAAACGAAGGTCTTGCCATGAGGGATCCTCGTAGGTGGAAACGAAGGTCTTGCCATGAGGGATCCTCGTAGGTGGAAACGAAGGTCTTGCGAGGAAACTTGATGGATGGTGCCGTTTTTGGAAGCAATGATAAATAAATTTGAATTTTATTTCTAAAGAGAAAAATAAATAAATTTATGTTAGAGATAAGATAATAATGGTATACTATGGATATGAAAATATTTCATTTTCGCTCGTAAAGAATGGACGAAATGTCATGTTTATATTTTTTTTTTTTTCCTTTTTTTTGCATATATATATTATTTTTTTCATAATTCTTGGTTACTTTTAGTCTTGAATATACCGTATTTTTTTTTATTTCTTATTTATTTATCTTTATTTTTTATATTATTTTATTTCATTTCATTTATTATTATTATTATTATGAAATTTGTTTTCGAAATCTTACGTTATTATTAATTTCTATTGTATTTAATTATTCACTTTTATCTTATTTATAAATTTGATATTATTTTATTTTATTTTATTTATTATTATTATTATTTATTTTTTTTTATTTTTTTATTATTATTTGGGGGGGTGTTATTGTAGTATTTCATTGTCTTTTACTTTTTTTTAGTGAATGATAGGTCAGTTTTGCCGTTACTGGTCTAAAGCAATGTTTTATTCTTTTATGAAAATCATTTTATATTTCCATCATGTCTTTTGCTTCCTGTTCAAAGACCGTATTGTATCCGTCGTTTATTTTACTTTTGTGAAAAAATATACTTTGATACTTTGAAAGCTTTGTCTTATTTGTTTTCTGGTTAAAATACTTTATTTACCCTTTTTTTCTCTTTGCTTAACTTCCAACGTTATCCTATTTTTTCTCTCTTTCTACGTTCTGGTTAAATCTTTTAGTCAATTGCAGTTCTCTCTCTTGTTAAGATCCTGTTTCATTTTTTTATATCTGATCAAGGTCCTTCGTTGGTATTTTTTATTAATTTATTTAATTTCTCTCCCATTCTCACACAAATTAATTCTCTCTCTCTCTCTCTCTCTCTCTCTCTCTCTCTCTCTCTCTCTCTCTCTCTCTCTCTCTCTCTCTCTCTCTCTCTCTCTCTCTCTCTCTCTCATTGCAGTTTTTATCATTTATTTAATTTCTCTCCCATTCTCACACAAATTAATTCTCCCTCTCTCTCTTTTCTCTCTCCTTCATTATTTTCAAATATTAATTCATTCATTTACTCACTCTCTCACTCACTCTCTCTCTCTCTCTCTCTCTCTCTCTCTCTCTCTCTCTCTCTCTCTCTCTCTCTCTCTCTCTCTCTCTCTCTCTCTCTCTCTCTCTCTCTATCTATCTCTTTCTCTTTCTCTTCTAGTTTTTCGCTCAGGGGAATGTCCTTCATAATTTTCAAATATTAAATTATTCATTTACTACATGCACATTTTTTTCTTTTGAATGTGTGTATATCTTTGTTTTATTTTTTTTATCATTTTCTTTTTCAACATGGTTCAAATACTTCCTTATTCTGAATCATTTTCCCTTTTTTTTATTCGTAATCTAGACGTTTTATTTATATATAAACTCTTTCGACATTTTCTGTAATCTGTTTATGTTTTCACATTCTGTTTTTTTATTATCTTATTTTTATAGTATTGTTGTAATTTTACTTTTGCGGTCTTTTGCATTCTGGTTAAAACCTTTTTATATATCTTCTTATTTCTAAATCACTTTTACATTATTTTCCTTACTTTGCTCGTCAATATC
>NW_020868833.1:218319-223319 GCF_003789085.1 Penaeus vannamei
TACATTTTGAAAATATATTAGATATTGAGGTTTAAGAGCATTAGATGTATCAATGAAGATAATTTACTTTATAATATCTATTATATCTTATCCACCTCTTTCCCTTTCTCTCTTTAGGCACTCGTAGCATTATCACCTATTGAAAATATATATCAATTTTTTTTTTTTTTTTTTTTTTTTTTTTTTTTTTTTTTTTTTTTTTTTACGAAGCTTAGATAGCCCAGTTGGGAGAGCGTTAGACTGGAGATCTAAAGGTCCCCGGTTCGATCCCGGGTCTGAGCAAAGGCTTATGGATTATACGATCATTGTTGTTATTTAGCTGTGTGTAAATGAGTCTGTACGTGTATGAATGATTGATTTATTAAGTGAGGGAATGCATGAGTGAAAGTTAGTAAGGGGGAGAGGGAAGGAAAGGGAGAATGAGTGAGTAAATTTGTGTGTGCGTGTGTGTAAATATGCATATATATATATATATATATATATATATATATATATATATATATATATATATAGAGAGAGAGAGAGAGAGAGAGAGAGAGAGAGAGAGAGAGAGAGAGAGAGAGAGGAGAGAGAGAGAGAGCGTTTCATAGCTTTGAATTTCCTGCTGACAAGGAACGATTGCAATACGAGAAGAGCCGATGCATTGGTCTGTCTGTGATTTGCGTTTTCGTCAATTGAGATGCTTTGATTTTTGATGAATAGGGAAAGACAGCATGGCAGGTTTTTCAGCCAATGGATAGTTGTTTTCTCTCCCTCTCTGTCTCTTTCTCTCTCTGTTGGTCTCTCTCCCTCTCCTCTCTCTTTCTCTCTCTCTCTCTCTCTCTCGCTTTCTCTTTCCCGTTTACAGTCGACTGTTTTGCACGATTAATTAAGCAAATCCTTCATCTTTTAAGATAATTTCTTCTGAGCTTTGAGTCTGTCACCCATCTCCAGTCCTGGCGGTAGATATTTCTAAATAATAAGGCAGTATACATATTAGCTTTTGAGAAGAAAGGTTTTATCTTCTTTTCGTTTCTTTTCTCATTTCGGTCGCAGTATATATGAAACCTTTGGCTTATCTTAATAAGAATACATCTTGAATATAAACGTTACGACATTTTGAAAACATTTATGATATAAAGAATATCGAGTGTATCGAAACAATCTGCTTAGTTGAAAAAAAAAAAAAAAAAAAAAAAAAAACGCACTGGCCAATCGAACCTCCCACACTGTCTTGCCTTAATCTTCGTAACTTTTCTTTTATATTTTTATTCGCGTCGCTCCCTTTCTCTCTTTCTGCAATCGTAACGGTATCACCTACGGAAAATATATATCAAGTTCCAGTTTCATTGAAATTTCCATTCTATTACACAAAGCCTAGGCAGCTCAGTTAGGAGAGCGTTAGACTGAAGATCATTATTATTATTAGACGCCGTATCAGATGCTGACGATGGCTCTCACGCTTTGGAAATATTTGTGTTTGTATTGGGATTAACTAGGAAAAAAATTACATTAAGACCCCGACTCTCTTCCGTAGGAGCAGTGTCCTTCCTGGACGCTGATCTCAGCCTTTGTCTTATCATGCTAGAGTCAATACCTGGATGCAGGTTTTTGTTTCCCTGTGTCTGTATATGGGTTTGAATGATTGATTATTTGAGGGAATGAATGAGTGAAAGGAGAGGGAGACTGAGTGACAGGATAGTGTGTGTAGATGTATATATGTAAAGATAGAGAGAGAAAAAAGATAGATAGATAGGGAGAGAGAGAGAGAGCATTTCACAGTTTCAGTTTACTGCTGACGAGGAGCGAATGCAATAAGCACAAGAGGTGACGAAGAAATGCTCTGTCTGTGATTTGCGTTTCGTCAATTGGCTTTGATTTTTGATGAAGAGGGAAAGCAGACAGCCTACCAGGCTTTTCAATCAATGGATATGCATGTGCTCTTTCTCTCTCTCTCTCTTCTCTCTTTCTCTCTCTCTCTCTCTCTCTCTCTCTCTTCTCTCTCTCTCTCTCTCTCTCCCGTTTACAGTGAGCCGTTTCATATGATAATTAAACGAGTCCTTCGTGTTTTATTATCTCTTCTGAGCTTTGAGTCTGTCACCTCTGCTCCTGTCCTGACGTTAGATGTTTCTAAATAATAAGGCGGTATACATTTTAGCTTTTGAGAAGGTTCTTATCTTCTTTTTGTTTCTTTTCTTAATTCGATTGCGTTTCGTTTATCATAAGTGGAATATAAAATATTTAGTATGAATATTAAATGTATCATGCGAGAAAATGTCGGGGGTGTTGGGGTGAACAGTCCAAAATTGTTACATAGGTACGTTCTAGCGATTTGACAGTGAAACGAATCAAGTCTAACCAGCGACGGGAAAAAATGTACATTTATTTCACTGAAGTTGTTATCAATGCTGTTACTGTTGAATAGTCTGTCGTATTGTTACGGAGTGTGTTTACAAGTTTATTTGTAAAACAAAAGATGGTTCACGTAGGCCTATGCAATTTAAAGTTTGAAGCATTAATGTACATACAAAGTTCTGACTTGGTATTTATTGTTTTCCTTTATTTTGTATCTTATATTAATGCAATTGTTCTGACGTACAATTATATTACTCAATATATCATATATTCATTTCATATTCTATGAATATTCGCACCGACCCAAAATCATTTTAACTCCACCCTCCTCCGCTCCTTCCCCTTTTCCCTTCGTCTCCTCGCAAGCTCATCCTCAGTGTCCGAAGCGAACGTTAGAATAGGCAGGCCAGAAGCCTAGTGACCCGGAACCTACCTCATTTAACCCCTTGGGTGGAGAGAGAGAGAGAGAGAGAGAGAGAGAGAGAGAGAGAGAGAGAGAGAGAGAGAGAAGAGAGAGAGAGAGAGGGAGGTAGAGGGAGAGCGTTTCATAGCTTTGCGTTTACTGCTGACGAGGAGCGAATGCAATAAGCACAAGAGGTGACGATGAAATGTCTGTGATTTGCGTTTCCGTCAATTGGCTTTGATTTCTGATGAAGAGTCAAAGCAGACAGCCTGGCAGGTTTTTCAGTCAATGGGCGTGTATGTGCTCTCTCTCTCTATTTGTCTCTCTCTGTCTCTGTCGGCCTCTCTATCTATCTATCTATCTATCTCTTTCCGTTTACAGTCGGCCGTTTTACATGATAATTAACCCAACACTTCGTCTATTAAGATTATCTCTTCTGAGCTTTGAGTTTGACACTCCTGTTCCAGTTCTGACGTTAGAGGTTTCTTAATTATGAATACATCTTAGGTGGAACATGGACGTTATATTTTGAAAATATATTTGAAAGTAAGAGATTAAATGTATCAAGTAAGAAAATTTACTTTGTTAAAACAAGAAGAAAAAATACCCCCTCCCTCCGCCCACTGTCCAAGCGAACCCTCATCTCTTTCTTGCCTTAATCTCTTTTCTAATTATTGTCTATTATATCTTATCCAACTCTCCCTTTCTTTCTTTCTCTCTTTATGCACGTAATATCATCACGTATAGAAAATGTATATCAAGTCAAAAACTAATTGAAATTTCGAATTAATGTACGAAGCTTAAAGAGCTCAGTTTGGAGAGCGTTCGACTGAAGATCTAAAGGTCCTCGGTTCGATCCCGGGTCTGAGCAATTGACAACGCTTTTACGATCATTCTTATTATTTAGTTATGTGTGTGGAAATACACACACATGTATATATATGTGTGTGTGTGTGTGAGTGAGAGAGCGTTTCATAGGTATTGGTTTACTGCTGACGAGGGATTTGTGTTTTCGTCAATTGGCTTTCATTTTTGTTGAAGAGGAAAAGCAAACAGCCTAATAGTTTTTTTCAGTCAGACATATATGTGTTCTCTCACTGCCTTTTTCTGTCTCCTCCGTCTCTGTCGGTCTCTCTCTGTCTCTCTCTCTCTCACACTTTTTTTTCTCTCTCTCTTTCCCGTTTACAGTCGGCCGTTTTACATGATAATTAAACGAGTCCTTCGTCTTTTAAGATTATCTCTTCTGAGCTCCAGTCCTGACGTTAGATGTTTCTAAATGATAAGGCGGTAAACATATTAGCTTTTGAGAAGAAAAGGGTTTTATCTTCTTTTTCTTTCTTAATTCGGTCGCAGTATTGTAAAAAAATATATATACATCCCGACTGGCCAAACGAACCCCTCACCCTTTTCCTTAATTTTCTTCCTAATTTTCATTAATTATATTCTATTCAAGTGTTTCCCTTTCTCTCTTTCTCTCATTATGCACTCGTAGCATTATCACCTACGGAAATATATATTAAATTGAAATAATTTTGAAATTATTATACATACAAATCCTAAACTCAGTTGGGAGAGCATTAGACTGAAGATCTAAAGGTCCCCCGGGTGTGGGATTATTATTTAACTCCCGTCAGATTGATGATGGCTCTCACGCCCTGGATATATCAGGATTAAGCAGGAGAAAATATTTCAGTAAGACCCCCGACTCTCTTCCGTAGGAGCAGTGTCCTTCCTGGACGCTGATCTCAGCCTTTGTCTAATCATACTAGAGTCAATACCTGGATGCAGGTTTTTGTTTCCCTGTGTCTGTATATGGGTTTGAATGATTGATTATATGAGGGAATGAATGAGTGAAAGGAGAGGGAGACTGAGTGACAGGAATAGTGTGTGTAGATGTATATATGTAAAGACAGAGAGATAAAGATTAAAAGAGATAGAAGGGAGAGAGAGAGAGCATTTCACACGTTTCAGTTTACTGCTGACGAGGAGCGAATGCAATAAGCACAAGAGGTGACGAAGAAATGCTCTGTCTGTGATTTGCGTTTCGTCAATTGGCTTTGATTTCTGATGAAGAGGGAAAGCAGACAGCCTGGCAGGTGTCTCTGCTCTCTCTCTCTCTCTCTCTCTCTCTCTCTCTCTCTCTCTCTCTCTCTCTCTCTCTCTCTCTCTCTCTCTCTCTCTCTCTCTCATCTCTCTCTCTCTCTATTTTTCGTTTACAATCAGCCGTTTTACATGATAATTAAGCCAGTCCTCCGTCTTTTAA
>NW_020868833.1:228319-280819 GCF_003789085.1 Penaeus vannamei
ACCTATTGAAAATATATAAATTCAAATATCATTGGAATTACAACAAAAATATACGAACTGTGATAGCTCAGTTGGGGAGAGCTAGACTGATCTAAAGGTCCCCGGTTCGATCCCGGGTCTGAGCAAAGGCTTATGGGTTTTATGATCATTGTTGTTAATTAGCTGTGTGTAAACGTGTCTGTGTGTGTATGAATGATTGATTTTTTTAAGTGAGGGAATGCATGAGTGAAAGTTAGTAAGGGGTAGAGGGAATGAGTGAGAGTAAGTTTGTGTGTGTTTTTGTGTGTGTATATATATATATATATAATATATATATATATATATATAATATATATTAGAGATAGAGAGAGAGAGAGAGAGAGAGAGAGAGAGAGAGAGAGCGAGAGAGAGCGTTTCATAGCTTTGAGTTTACTGCTGACAGTGAACGAATGCAATAAGCACGAGAGGTGCCGACGAAATGCTCTGTCTGTGATTTGCGTTTTCGTCAATTGGCCTCGATTTCTGATGAGGAGTCAAAGCAAACAGCTTAGCAGTTTATTCAGTCATTGTGCTCTCTCTATCTGTGTTTCCGTCTCTGTCGGTCTTATTCTCTCTCTCCCTCTCTGTCTCTCTCTTTCTCTCTCTTCCGTTTACAGTCAGCCGTTTTACATATTAAGCCAATCCTTCGTCTTTTAAGCTTTTTTTTTTCTTTTTTTTTTTTTAGCTTTGAGTCTGACACCCCTGCCCCAGTCCTGACGTTAGATGTTTCTAAATAATAAGGCGGTATACATATTAGCTTTTGAAAGAAAGTTTTTATTTTTTCGTTTCTTTTCGCAGTATATATGAAACCTTTCGCTTATCTTGATTATATATCGTAGGTGGAATATAAACGTTGCGACATTTTGAAAACATATAAGATTTAAAGAGAATATTAAGTGTATTAAGACAATCTACTTAGTTGAAAAAACGCACTGGCCAATCGAACCCCCACGCTGTCTTGCCTTAATTTCTTCGGAACTTTTATTTATTATATTTCATTCACGTCGTTGCCTTTCTCTCTTTCTGTCTTTATGCACTCGTAACATTATCACCTACGGAAAATATATATAAGTTCCAATTTAATTAAATTTCTTTTCATTACACAAAGCCTAGGCAGCCAGTTAGGAGAGCATTAGACTGAAGATCTAAAGGTCCCCGGTTCGATCCCGGGTGTGGGCAAGGTCATTCATTTTACAATCATTATTATTATTTAGGTGCCGTATCGGATAATGACGATGGCTTTCACGCTTTGGAAATATTTCTGTTTATATTGGATTAACTAGGAGAAAATGTTAAAGTAAGACCCCCGACTCTCTTCCGTAGGAGCAGTGTCCTTCCTGGACGCTGATCTCAGCCTTTGTCTAATCATACTAGAGTTAATACCTGGACGCAGGTTTTTGTATACCTGGGTTTGAATAATTGATTATTTAAGTGAGGAATGAGTGATCTTAGTAAGGGGAGAGAGAGAATGAGAGAGAGAGAGAGGGGGGGGGGGTGAACAGTCCAAAATTGTTACACAGGTACGTTTTAGCGATTTGACAGTGAAACGGAATCGTCTAACCAGCGAAGGGAAACGGGAAAATTGTACATTTATTTCACTGAAGTTGTTATCAATGCTGTTACTGTTGAATAGTCTGTCGTATTGCTACGGAGTGTGTTTACAAAGTTTATTTGTAAAACAAAAGATGGTTCACGTAGGCCTATGGAATTTAAAGTTTGAAGCATTAATGTACATACAAAGTTCTGACTTGGTATTTATTGTTTTTCCTTTTATTTTTGTATCTTATATTAATGCAATTGTTCTGACGTACAGTTATATTACTCAATATATCATATATTCATTTCATATTCTATGAATATTCACACCGACCCAAAATCATTTTAACTCCACCCTCCTCCGCTCCTTCCCCTTTTCCCTTCGTCTCCTCGCAAGCTCATCCTCAGTGTCCGAAGCGAACGTTAGAATAGGCAGGCCAGAAGCCTAGTGACCCGGAACCTACCTCATTTAACCCCTTGGGTGGAGAGAGAGAGAGAGAGAGAGAGAGAAGAGAGAGAGAGAGAGGAGAGAGAGGAGAGAGAGAGAGAGAGAGAGAGAGAGAGAGAGAGAGAGAGAGAGAGAGAGGGAGGGAGAGAGAGAGAGGGAGAGAGAGGAGAGAGGAGAGCGTTTCATAGCTTTGAGTTTACTGCTGACGAGGAGCGAAGGCAATAAGCACAAGAGGTGACGATGAAATGCCTGTCTGTGATTTGCGTTTCCGTCAATTGGCTTTGATTTCTGATGAAGGAAGCAGACAGCCTGGCAGGCTTTTCAGTCAATGGGCATGTAGTTCCTCTCTCTCTCTCTTTGTCTCTCTGCGTCTCTGTAGGCCTATCTCTCATCTATCTCTATCTATCTCTTTCCGTTTACAGTCCCGTTTACATGATAATTAAGCAATCCTTCGTTTTTAAGATCATCTCTTCTGAGCTTTGAGTTTGACACTCCTGTTCCAGTTCTGACGTCAGAGGTTTCTTAATTATGAATTCATCTTAGGTGGAACATGAACGTTATATTTTGAAAATATATAAGATAGTAAGAGAATATTAAATGTATCAAGTAAGAAAATTTACTTTGTTAAAAAAAGAAGAAAAAATACCCCCTCCCTCCGCCCACTGTCCAAGCGAACCCTCATCTCTGTCTTGCCTTAATCTCTTTTCTAATTATTGTCTATTATATCTTATCCAACTCTTTCCCTTTCTCTCTTTCCCTCTTTAGGCACTCATAATATTATCACATATTGAAAATGTATATTATATATATATATATATATATATATATATATTATATATATATATGTGTGTGGTGTTGTGTTGTGTGTGTGTGTGGGTGTGTGTGTGTGTGTGTGTATAATATTATATATATATATATATATATATATATATATATATCTTCTGAGCTCCAGTCCTGACGTTATGTTTCTAAATGATAAGTAGCATTATCACCTACGGAGATATATATTAAATTGAAATGATTTTGAAATTTCTATTAATACGTACAAATCCTAGAAACTCAGTTGGGAGAGCGTTAGACTGAAGATCTAAAGGTTCCCGTTGGATCCCGGATGTGGGCATCGTCATGTGCTATTTTACGATGCTTATTATTATTTAGCTGCCGTGTCAGATGCTGACGATGGCTCTCACGCCCTGGAAATACTTTTTCTTTATATCAGGATTAAGCAGGAGAAATATTACAGTAAGACCCCCGAATCTCTTCCGTAGGAGCAGTGTCCTTCCTGGACGCTGATCTCAGCCTTGTCTAATCATACTAGAGTCAATACCTGGATGCAGGTTTTTGTTTCCCTGTGTCTGTATATGGGTTTGAATGATTGATTATTTAAGTGAGGGAATGAATGAGTGAAAGGAGAGGGAGACTGAGTGACAGGATAGTGTGTGTGTAGATGTATATATGTAAAGATAGAGAGAGAAAGATTAAAGAGATAGATAGATAGGGAGAGAGAGAAAGCATTTCACACGTTTCAGATTACTGCTGACGAGGAGCGAAGGCAATAAGCACAAGAGGTGACGAAGAAATGCTCTGTCTGTGATTTGCGTTTCCGTCAATTGGCTTTTTGATTTTGATGAAAGGGAAGCAGACAGCCTGGCAGGTTTTTCAGTCAATGGATATGTATATGCTTTCTATTTCTGTATCTCTCCAACTCTGTCGCCTCTCTCTCTCTCTCTCTCTCTCTCGATCTCTCTCTTCTTCTTTTCCCGTTTACAGTGACCCGTTTCATATGATAATTAAACGAGTCCTTCGTCTTTTATTATCTCTTCTGAGCTTTGAGTCTGTCACCTCTGCTCAGTTCTGACTTAGATGTTTCTAAATGATAAGGCGGTATACATTNAATCTCACTCATATGGGGTACTGAACTTACCAAAGAACGAACAGCTATTCAATAAAATAACGGTTTAAAAATGCATATTCTGAATCCAAGGCTAACAACTACAGTTCATTATCGATATTTTTTTTATAATCACCTAGCATTGAAATATACAGTAATTTAGCGGCAGCAATTTTTCTGTTATGCTAATGACTCTTTTGTATAAATGCTCTGAAAGCAGTTTCTCGTTTATATAAGATTATACATAAGATTGGTCGAATTTAAATAACCAAATAATCACACACACACACAAAAAAATTATATTCAATATTTCATTTTTATAAGCGACCTGAAGTTATGAAATATATCACAAAAGAAAGAAGGGGAAAATTATGCTTGACTCTGGCCTTTGGATGTCTCACTTATGAAGTACAACAGCAGTTTCCAAAATTGCCAAAAAGTAAAAAACACACGACAATAATAATTAGGTACCTTTTTGAAACTAAATGTGCAAAACTTAGGTCATCCTAGAGAAAAAAAATAGGGTTTCAGATGAAATGAATAGGATGATAATGATAGCACCAATAATAACACAAAAATTCGATATCTTTTTGAGACTAAATGTACAAACTTAGATCAGCCTAGAGAAAAAATGGGGTTTTATATGAATTGATCATGATAATAATGGCAGCACCAATAATACCAATTTCAAAATTCGATATCAATGATAGTTAATATAAAAAATGTTTTATTATAAATGCCAACAATAAAGGTTGTCATAATAAAGGTACGATGATAATAGTTTTAATATTAAGGGAAATGATAGTTCACAATATTCATAATGATGATGATAATATGAATAATAAAAACAATTGTAATACTAATAATATTGATGATGATGATGATGACAGTAATAATGTATGTATTACTTGGACCTCAGTCACTTTCATATAAACTTTAATGATGAAATGAAAATCATAGCAATGACATACTAATTTTTTTTCTTTGGATTTTCTCATTCACTAAGCACAACAGTTTCCAGCTTCGAAAAAGTAAAATACATGAAAAAAAACAAAAAAAAACAAAACAAAAGGAATGTCACACGAGTCTATGTTTGAGACTAAGCGTGCATTCCTCAGGCAAAGATGTCATCCTGGAGGAAAGAGGTTAACACGACCATTGAATGATTATGATAATCACAACAGGAAGGCAACAGGAAGTATGATGAATAAGCATAAACAATAATAATGATAAAATTATTATTAATAGTAGTATCAGTAATGATATTGATAACCTAAAATTGTCATCATGATGATTATTAAAACTTTCACAGTAATAATGATAACAATAAACAGTAATTGATTATAGTTATGATGATGATGATGATGGAATATGAAAACAATAAAAATAATGTAAAATAATGATAATAATGATTTGTTAATGATCGTGATGATGATGAGGTTGAAGATAATACTTATGTAAAGATAATGACATCAAAGATGCCTTATTTATAAAGTACAAACAGTTTCCAGCTTTGACAAAAAGTAAAATGCAAAACAAAATAAAAAAAGGATAGTTTTTTTAGACTTAGTGTGTATTTCTCAAGCCAAAGATGTCATCTTAGAGAAAAATGTGTTGACACGACGTATTTAATAATTATCATAATGATATCACAACAGCAACAATAAAAATATAGATAGATAAACATAAATAGTAAGAATGACAAATTTGATGATAATTATGATAACATAAAATTGATTATCACGATAATGGAAGGAGAACTATAATGATAATAATAATGATAACGAATAACATTCATTCATTTTGTTCGTTGATGATGATAAGAATAAGATAATGATAGTGGTGATGATCGTGATGATTAAGAGGATGATGATAATACTAATAATGAGAATGATAAAGATCCTAATAATAATAATAGCTATGATGATGAAATTAAAGACATGTAAACAAGGAAATATTAAGATCAGCAATATTTCTGATATCACAATTACGATTCTAATTGTGCGATTGATAAGATACATGATAAATATTGATAAAATACAAGATTAATGAAAATAATAATTCGCGAACAAATATGAAAATAAAGATGAAAAGTGTATTCCTCAGCCCAAAGATGTTATTCTAAAGAAAATTGTTGACACGACCACATTCAGTGATCATGATGATGATGATTACACCAACAACAACAACAACAACAATTATAAAAAAAACATATAAAATAAGAATGATAAGAAGAGTATTAACATCAGTATTAATCATGGTAATGATATAGAATTGATTAGCATAATAATAGAACGATAACCATAATGATAACAATAATAATGCTAATGATAAACATTATTCGATTATAGTTAAGATCATGATAAGATTATAACTATGATGATGACGATCGTGATGATGATTATAAGGTGATGATAAAAACATAATTAATGATGATAATGATAGTGATATCATATAATAATAAAAGGTATTTTAATGATGATGAAATTCAAGATATAAAAGAATGGAAATCAGGCTATCAACAATATTTCTATGATATTGATAAGAAACATAACAAGTTCTAAGAAAATTATGATTCGCGCACAACTAAAAATCAAGATAGAAAAAAAAAAATTACTTATAGTCCCCGTCGGGAATCGAACCCGAGATCTCCTGTTTTAGGGGTCAGTCGTGTTAGCCACTACACTACAAGGGATTTTGTAATAGAAAAAACTATTATATATAGAATAATCTATGTGTGTATGTGAGTGTCTCTTCATCTAACTCTATGTCTGTATTTTTTCTCCTTTTTCTTTCTCTGTCTCCCCGCCTGTCTGTCTGTTCATCTGTCTAGCTCTAAATCAATCAATCTCTCTCTCTCTCTCTCTCTCTCTCTCTCTCTCTCTCTCTCTCTCTCTCTCTCTCTCTCTCTCTCTCTCTCTCTCTCTCTCTCTCTCTCTCTCTCTCTCTCTCTCTCTCATATGCGGTACTATACTTAAGAACGAAAAAATATTCAATAAAATAGCAATTAAAAAAAAATTATATTCTGAATTCAAGGCAAACTGCTACAGCGTAATATATACCTATTATATCATATATAGCATTGAAATAGTAATTGAGCCACCTTTGTATAAATGCTATGAAAGCTATCGTTTATAAGATTATAAATAGGATTGGTCGGGAACTAAATAACCACAAAATATATATAATATATATATATATATATATATATATATATATATATATATATGTGTGTGTGTGTGTGTGTGTGTGTGTGTGTGTGTGTGTGTGTGTGTATTCATATTTATCTTTGTGAGCGACCTGAAGTGGTGAAATGTATCACCAAATAAAGGGGGAAATCATACTTGACTGCCCTTTCGATCTCACGGATGAAGCACAACCGCCGTTTCCAGCACTGCCAAGAGTAAGACCCACGTCAGTAATAACAAGGTTCCTTTTCAAGACTAAATGTGTAAACCTAAGGTCATACTTGAGGAAAAAAAAGTTTCATATGTATTGATCACGATGATAATGAAAGTATGAATAATAACAATATCAAAATTCGATGTCGATGATAGTAATGATAAGAAAATATTGTATTGATAATGCCAACAATAACAGCAAATAGTTGTCATAATAAAGGTACGTTGATAATGATATTGATATTACACAATGCTTATAATGATGGTAATGATAATGACATTAATAGTAATAAAATAACGCTAATAGCAATACCAATGATAATATTAATGATAACGATTATCATGTTGATAATGATAAATATAACAGTAGTAATAATAATGATAATAATGATGATGATAGAAGTAATGACGATTATAATTCCAGTGATATTGGTGATAATATTGATAAAAAATAATGATGTGTGTATAATTTGGACCTCAGTCATTTTTATTTAAAATGGGAGTGAGGAAAGAAATTATAACAACCGTATCTAACTTTCCCTTTGGATGTCTCATTTACAAACTACAACAGCTTCCAACTTTGTCAAAGAGTAAAGTGACAGAATCAAGAAGGGAAAAGTCACACAAGTCTTCCTTGAAACTTGATGTGTATTCCTCAGGCCAAAGATGTCATCCTAGGAAATGAGGTTAACGCGACCAAACTGAATGATAATGATAATAATCACAACAGTAAAACAATAGGAAATATAACGGAATAAACATAAACAATGATAATGATAAGAAAAGTATTGATAGTAGTCTTAGCAAAATGTTAATAACATGAAGTTGATCATGATTATCATAACCCTTATGGGGTTCTTGGACCCCCCCCTCCCTCCCCCCACACACTCCAAAAACGCTTCTTTATGTAATTCAGAGATTTCTTGAGAATGAACTGAATAAATTAGATAAAAAAATATGTCAACAGGGCACCTGCGTGGAACCACACCGTCCACTCGAACTCTTTTATTATTCATTTCCACCTAGATTATTAAACTTTCCCCGTTAACTGAAGAGAAATATGAAATTAGCAATTTTTATCATTCATTGTTTTCACATCATAGTCGCGAATAAGTTGCATGAGAAATATAAATTATTTTGACTTTTATTTACTTCATCTTGCAATGACTACCAACCAAATTATAAACATTATAAAAGAAATATTAGCTAAAGAAAAGGTATTTCCGCAGGGCACCTACGTGGGACCACACCGTCCACTTGGCTTGACTGGGAATCGAACGCGGGACCTCGGAGTCGAAGTCACGCGTCGTACCACTGCACCACTGCGTTGTGGTTAACCTAATCGCTGATCATTTATTTAAAATAACTAGTTTGAGGTTTGATGAAATTTTTGTGTTATATTTTATATGGTCTTGTTTGTTTGCATACTAGTGTGTTCGCAATAACAGTTGTGACTGTCATTAAATCATTAGCGAGAAAATTGAGTTTAGTCGCTGTTACCTGTCATGTTTACAAGACATTTATCTTTTCTTCTCATTGGTAAGATATATGGTTCGCTTCTCTTCATGCTGAGCGACCTCGCTGAGTTCTCGCTGCGTGATGCGGGTCTGGTTTATAAGATTATCGGAAAGATTGGTGGAATACAAGCAATTAAAATATCACAGTAAACCATAAGAAATTATAATCAATATACAATCTGAAGCGTTAGAAGATATTGCAAAAGAAAGAGAAAAAATATACTTGACTCTGGCCTTTGGATGTCTCATTTATAAAGTAGTTTCGAATATTTCCATAAAGGAAAACACATGGCAATAATACTATGCTATATATATATCTGTCTGTCTGTCTGTCTGTCTGTCTGTCTATTAATTAATTATAACACTGGTTCGAGACATGTAAATGAATATTGGAAAAAAAAAGTGATAACGAGCGACTCACAAAAAAAAGATGAAAAAATAATAACGATTAAAAAAATGCTGTGTTAACCATTACACTACAAGGACTTTGTAACTTACGAAAAGAAAGCTATTTCTATCTAGAGTAATCCCCCCCTCTCTCTCTCCCCCTCTCCCCTTTCACTCTTTCACCCTCACCCCATCTCTCTCTCTCTCCTATTCTCTCTCTGTCCCTCACTCTCTCTCTCTCTCTCTCTCTCTGTTTTCATCTGTCTGGCGCTGCATCTGTCTGTCTGTCTGTCTGTCTGTCTCTCTTACCCCCTCCTCCTCTCACCCACCCTCACCCTATCTCTCTCTCTCCTCCTCTCTCTCTGTCTTTTCGTCTGTCTGGCTCTGTATCAGTCTTCTCTCTCTCTCTCTGTCTCTGCTCTCTCCCTCTCTCCTTCACGCTCTGCCTGTCTGTCGTTTGTCTGTCTCTTTCTCTTTTGTGCCTGTCACTGCTGTCTGTCTGTCTGTCTCTCTCTCTCTCTCTCTCTCTCTCTCTGCGCGCGCGCTTTCTCGCTTTCTCTTACTAAGGGACTTCTGGTGTGCTATATTCTGACATCATCTTTTCAATGTTTACAAAGAAATAAAGCATCCTCAATAAAAAAGGAATCTTAAAACAAATTATATATTTTTTACATGTGGCGAGGTAACATAGTTCTTACTCGATAATTTTGCTATAGATGCTGAATACTCAATTTCAACCACAGACATTTTCATACAATGTTGATAAATCTCTTTCATAAACGTTACGAACTCATTCTCTGTTTTATCAAATTTATTATATGCTTTTGGAAATTAAAGATATCATAAAAAAATATATATTTGATTCTGCCTTTTGATCTCTCATTTATAAAGCTTAGTCGAAATTTACAATTCATGACAAAATCAGAAAGTGATAAGCCACACAACTCTATTTTTGAGACTTGTTGTGTATTTCTCAGGCCAAAGATGTCAGCCTAAAGAAAAATTTGTTACTCGACCATATTCAATGATTTTGATGATGATGATCACACTAACAATAAAGAATTCATAAAAACATAAATAGTAACAATGATAAGAAGAGTATTACTATCAGTATTAATTATGATGATAACATAAAATTGATTAGCATAATAATGGAATGATAACTATAAAGATAATAATGATAACGATACACAATATTTGATTATAGTTATGATAAGAATACAATAATGATGATGACGATCGTGATGATTATGTAGTTGATGATAATAACAATGCTAATGATGATAATGATAATGATATTGATAATGCTAAAAGCTATGATGATGATGATGAGGATGAAATCAGAAATATACAAGAAAGGCAATAACATTAACAATATTTTTGATGTCACAATTACGATTCTATGATATTGATATGAAACATGTTAATATAAATGGATATTAATAAAAACAACTTCCAAGAAAATCACTAATTCGCGCTCAAATATAAAATATAAGTAACATAAAAACAAAAGAAGCTAGATTTGTCTCCGTCGGGAATCGAACCCGAAATCTCCTGAGTCAGAGGCAGACATGTTAACCACTTCGCCACAAAGACTTATTAGAACATAAACGAAATATATTTGTTTTTATATAAACTAATCCCGTACCCCCTTCTCTATGTGTGTGTGTGCCTGTCGCTTTATATCTGTCTGTTGTACTAAACCTACTAAAGAACGAATAGTTATTCAATAAAAAGGCTGTATTTATTTTAAAAAGAATGTAAATTCTCAATTCGAGGGAAACTAATAGTTCATTAGCGATATATTTTGTTAACACACAGCATTCAAGTATACCGTAATATGAGCCACATTAATTCTATATGCTGTGCTAACAATTCTTTTGTATACGTGCTACGAGAGCTGTTTCTCGTTTATAAAATTATAAATAGGATTTAAGAAAGAAAAAGAAAAAGATATATATATATATATATACATATTCAGTATTATTTTTTAAGTGACCTGAAATGTTAAAATATATCACGAAAGAAGGAAGGGGAAAAATTACACTTGATACAGACTGTTAGATGTCTTATTTACGAGGTTTGGCAACACTTCCCAGCATTGCCAAAAGTAAAGCACATGACAATATTAATAAGGAACCTTTTAAGACTAAATGTGTGAATCTCAGGTCATCCTAGAGAAAAAAAATAGGGTTTTATATGAATTGGTAAGGATGGTAATGACAGCACCAATAACAGCATCAAAATTCGATGTCAGTGGTAGTGATGATGATATATATATGTATATATATATATATATATATATATATATATATATATATATATATATATATATCTGTGTGTGCGTGTGTGTGTGTGTGTGTGTGTGTGTGTGTATGTGTGTGTGTGTGTGTGTGTATGTGTGTGTGTGTGTGTGTGTGTGTGTGTGTGTGTGTGTGTGTGTAGTGTGTGTGTGTGTGTGTGTATGTGTGTGTGTGTGTGTGTGTGTGTGTGTGTGTATGTGTGTGTGTGTGTGTGTGTGTGTGTGTGTGTGTGTGTGTGTGTGTGTATGTGTGTGTGTGTGTGTGTGTGTATGTGTGTGTGTAATGTGTATTGATAATGCCAGCAAATAGTTATTATAATAAAGGTACGATGATAATACTAAATATGAAGGGTAATGATAGTTCACAATACTTATAATGATAGTGATGACGATAATAACATCAACAGTAATAAAATAATGATAAAAGCAATACCAGCAGCAGTAGTAATTTTAATTTATAATAACAATACTACTACTACTACTACTACTACTAATAGTGATTATCATGAAAATAGTGGTGAAGATAGCAGTAATACTAATAATGATAATAATGGTGATGATAAAATAATAATAACAATTATGATATCGATGATGATAATAATATAATAACAATATTATGCGTATAATCTGGACCTCAGTCAGTTTTATATAAGATTGGAGGTTAAGGAAATCTTAAAGGCCATTTAAATTTCCCGTTAGATTTCTCATTTATAAAGGACAACAGTTTCCAGCTTGTCAAAAAAATATATTTAATAAAAAATAAAATAAATAAAAGAGAGGAAAAAGAAAGAAAGAAAATGAATTCTTGTCAAAAAAAAAAAAAAAGAAAGAAAAGAAATATAGAGAAAAATGAGGTTAACACGACCATATTGAATGATAATAAAATAATAATTATAACAATAAAACAATAGGAAATATAGTGGAATAATCATAGACAATAATAATGATAATACTAGTATTAATAATGATGATAACAAAGTTGATTATCATGATGATCATCATAGATTTAGTGGGGTTCTTGGACCCCTCCCCCCCTCCCCCCTCCTCCTACTCTATGAAAGCATCTTTATGTAATTCAGAGATTTCTTGAGAAAGGCCTAACTTTCTAAAGACTCCAAGAACCATATTGAATCTATCGCATAGTAGGTCTTTTCGCTGACAAGTGCCATCGGCTCGCAGGAACATTGCCGACTGCGGTGAATAGATGATTAGTGATGGCGACATATGACTGCGAGGCGCTTGGCCGAAGAGAAATCTGAGATTCGCAACTTTTATTATTGATTAAAAAGTTTCACATATTTCCGAGGAAGTTGCATGGGATGTTATGCAAATTATCTTGATTCTTTATTTACCTATTTCTCTTATAATTGCACACCAAATTATAAACATTATAAAATAAATTAGATAAAAATATATTTTGCAGGGCACCTGCGTGGAACCACACCGTCCACTCGGCTTGACTGGGAATCGAACGCGGGACCTCGGAGTCGAAGTCACGCGTCGTACCACTGCACCACTGCGTTGTGGTTAACCTATTTGGTGACTATTAATTTAAAATAAGTAGTTTGAGGTATGACAAAATGGGCTTCTTATATGTGAAAAATATATTCGTTACATAAAAAAAAAAAAAAAAAAATGGATTTAAGAACTGTATTTTTAGAGCGACCTGGAGCTATGAAAAAAATCATAATAAAGATACATTTAATTCTGCCGCCGAATGTCTCATTTATGAACAACAGCAAGTTCAATCTTTGCAAAAAGTAGAATACGTGACAGAATCAATAAGGGCTACGTCACACAAGTCTATTTTTGAGACAATGTATATATCATTCCAAAGAAAAAAATATTAACCCAACCATATTCAGTGATCATGATGATGCTAATCACATCAACAACAATGGAGAAATTCATGGGAAATATAAATAATAAAAATGATGAAAAGAGTACCAATATCAGCATTAATTATGATGATAACATAAAATTGATTAGCATAATGATGAAGCGGTGGAACATGTCGGGAAAGAAAGAAGGGGAAGGTTATATTTGACTGGCCTTTGGGTGTCTCATTTATGAACTCCAGCAGCAGGTTCCAGCATTGCCATCACAATGATATCACAATTACTATTCTAATTATACTATTGATTAGGGACAAGTTAATAAAGGTTGATATAAAAGAGTTACTTGAAAACCAACGAGTCGCGAATAAATCTAAAAAAAGAAAAAAAAATTATGTCCTCCGTCTCGAATTTAAAGCCTCTATATTACAAGGGCTTAATGATAGGGAAAAGAAAGCAATTTTTATCTAGAGTGATCCCCTTCCCGCCCTCTCTCTCCTTTATCTCCCTCCCTCTCTCTCTCTCTCCCTCTCTCTATCTATCTCTCTCTCTCCCTCTCTCTCTCTCTCTCTCTCTATCTGTCTCTCTCTCCCTCCCTCTCTCTCTCTCTCTCTCTCTCTCTCTGCTCTCTCTCTCTCTTCTATCTGTCTCTCTCTCTCTCTCTCCCTCTCTCTATCTATCTGTCTCTCCTCTCTCCTCTCTCTCTCTCTCTCTCTCTCTCTCTTCTCTCTATCTCTCTCTCTCTCTCTCTCTCTGTCTCTTTCTCTCTCTATCTAACTATCTCCCCCTCCTCTCTCGCCCTCTTTCTCTCCTTCTCTCTCTCTCTCTCTGTCTTTCTCTCTTTTTCTCTCTCTTTCACTCTTACTCTATCTCTCTCTCTCCTCCTCCTCCTCCTTCTTCTTCTCTCTCTCTCTCTTCTTCTCTCTCCTTCCTTCTCTTTCTCTCTCTCTCTCTCTCTTTCTCTCTCTCTCTCTTCCTCTCTTTTCCTTTCTCTCTCTGTCTTTCTTTCTCTCTCTCTCTCTTACTCTTTCTCTCTCTCTCTCACTCTTACTCTTTCTCTCTCTCCTTCCTCCTCCTCTCCTCCTCCTTCTCTTCTTCTCTCCTCTCTCTCTCTCTCTCCTTCTTCTCTCTCTCTCGCTCTCTCTATGAGGGACAAACTTAACAAAGAACGAATTCAAGAAAATAAATTAAGAAGAACATATATGTTCTGCGCTCGAGGCAACCTGCAGTTTAGTTTAGAGTCATCTGAACCGAAGTAGATTTTATATATTATGATAATTATTTTCTGTAAATGCTATGAAATCTGTTTCTGGTTAATGAGATTTTAAATATGATTGGGTGAATTTAAGGAACTAAAATTCACAGAGAAGATAAATAACGATAAAATAAGACAGACATAAGTGACGAAATATCTTCTCTGTCCCGGCTCAAATCCGCCCGTTTTGTACAAGGCATTATAAGTAAAATGACGTATAAGGAACAAGGCAATATAGGGGGAATCTACCAATGAATAAGGAATTGAACCTGATTATATGAAATCCGATCTGCGCAGAGTTTATTGTTAGGATCTGATTCTATAGTTATTATGGTTCAAGGTATTTATTTGCGCATTACAACTACCATTTGTTAACAAAAATCAATAAAATTTACAAAATAAACTAGATAAAACATATTTTGCAAGGTACCTACGTGAAACCACACCGTCCACTCGGCTTGACTGGGAATCGAACGCGGGACCTCGGAGCCGAAGTCACGCGTCGTACCAGTGCACCACTGCGTTGTATGCTTTAATAGCAATAATAAGTGATTTATTGTTTATACTGTGAATATAGTGACTTGTTTCTTTGTTTCATATTTTTCGTTGCAATTGTGTGTAATCGTCGTCTCCTGCAATCAAGAGTAAGAATACTGGTTTATTCTCGCTGCAGGAGACATGGTGAAGATCCCGCTGGCAAAGGTTTGGGTAACAGTCCTGGCCAGATGACTTGCGTTTCTTTGCGTTGTCTTTAAGGCGTGATTTGCCTTTGGGTCATAAAGTCAGAGATAGATGATTGTTATTATTAGTTAGAAGTTTCCTCACATAGTCTGTTAAAAAAGTATTATTCTGTGTGTTGCTTCTCGTCTTCATCTGCCGCCATATTGGATCTTAACTTATTAACCTATCTTAACTATTTATTTTTTTGGTGCTTTTTATTTCCTTGCTTTTATTTCTAATCTTTATTATTTATTATTTCTTCTTGGTTATACATTTCAAGTTTTGCCTCATTATTGGTCAGTTTCTCGTTTCTTCATCATTCTTTAAAATTATACACACACATACACACACGATCATGCACATACAACCATACACGCACGAAGACTAACGCACAATAACTTTTTTCTATCTCAATTCATTTTAAAATACTTAATTTCTATTATCATTCTCTTTAAACATGTCTCCTATTTCCATTCCAATAAGAATCATCATCTTGCATCCATGGCCACTGTCATGTCTTGTTATTATTACTATAATTATTATTGATATTATTATTAGTATTATTTTTATGATCATTATCATTTATTTATCATGAATATATTTTTTCTCATTTCATTTCATTATATTGCAATTATTAATATTAAAATTGTAATTTTATTATTATCATTTTTATTGTTGTTGCTGTCATCATGGTTATTAAATGCTTCTTCTTATTATTATCACCACCATCCTTCTCATCACCAATCAGTAGACTCATTATCATCAATATCATCTTTGGCATCATTAATGTCATTACCATTATTATCATGATCATCATTATAAATTTTTTTTACCATTATTGTTATTGTTTTTATCATTTTTTTACTATTCCTCTTATCATCATGATAGTTATTTCCATCATCATCATCACCATCATTATAACTCTATGAATTACCGCTTATCACTATTACTATCATCGTGACCGTGACAACAGTAAAAATGAATATCATAATAAAGGTAAGTTATAATGATGGTGATGATGATAGTAGTAATAATTATCATCACCATTTCTCAGGCCAAAGATGTCATGCAGAAGAAAAAATTGCTAACACGACCATATTCAATGATTAGGACGATGATAATCACACTAACAACAATAAAGAAATTTACGAAAACATAAATAATAAGAATGATAAGAAGAGTATTAATATAAGTATTAATTACGATGATATAGTATTGATTAGCATAATAATGGAACGATAACTATAATGATAATTATAACGATAAACAATAATCGATTATAGTTATGATGATAAGAATATAATAATGATGAAGATGACGATCGTGATGATAATGACGGTGATGATAACAGTAATACTAATGATGATAATGATAACGATATCAATAATAGTAAAAGCTATGATGATGGTGAAGATGAAATTAAAGATATATAAGACAATAAATAATAACATTATTTCTGATAATACAATTACGATTCTCTTTCACTGATAAGAAACATTTTAATAAATATGGATATAAATCAAAACAAGTTACAAGAAAATAAATGATTCGCACACAAATATAAAATAAAAAAATATAGAAAACGAAAAATCTGTAAATGTGTGTCTGTTCTTCTTGTCGGGAATCGAACCCGAGATCCGATTTAGAGTCAGCCGTGATAACCGTTACACTACGAGGACTTAATGCTACTTGAGAAGAAACATTTATTTTTGTATAGAATAATCCCTTTCCTTTTCTTTCTTTCTCTCTCTTTCTCTCTCTCTCTCTCTCTCTCTCTCTCTCTCTCTCTCTCTCTCTCTCTCTCTCTCTCTCTCTCTCTCACTCTCACTCTCACTCTCACTCTCACTCTCACTCTCACTCTCACTCTCACTCTCACTCTCACTCTCACTCTCACTCTCACTCTCACTCTCTCTCTCTCTCTCTCTCTCTCTCTCTCTCTCAGATGGGGTACTAAACTTCTCAGATAACGAATAACTATTCGGTAAAATAGCAGTTAAAAATGAATTATGAATTATGAATTCAAGGCAAACTACTACAGTTCATTATCGATATTTTTTACAAACACTTTGCATTGAAATGTACACTAGGTTTAATATTTATGCTAATAATTCTATTGTCAAATTGCTCTGAAAGCTGTTTCTCGTTTATAAGATTATACCTACGATTCGTCGAATTTAAGGAACTAAATAATCACAAAAAAAAAGAAATCATATTCATTTTTTTTTTGTATAAGCGACCTGAAGTGGGGAAATATATCACAAGAGAAAGAAGGGGAAAATTATACTTGACAATTATAGAATAAAAATAGAAAAAGGAAAAGAATGTGTGTTGTTGCCCCCATCGGGAATCAAACGAGATCTTCTGTTTAAGAGTCAATCATGTTAACCACTACACCACAAAGACATATATGCATAGGGAAAAGAAACCTATTTCTATATAGAATAATCCCCCCTTCTCTCTCTATATATATGTATGTGTATTTATGTGTGTGTGTCTGTTCATCTGTCTAGCTCTATATCTGTCTGTCTTCTCTCTCTCCTTTTCTTTGTCTGGCTGCCTGCCTAAACTGTCTGTTCGTCTTTCTAGCTCTAAATTATCTCTGTCTGTCTATCTGTCTGTCTGTCTGTCTGTCTGTCTGTCTCTCTCTTTTAATCTCACTCATATGGGGTACTGAACTTACCAAAGAACGAACAACTATTCAATAAAATAACGGTTTAAAAAATGTATATGCTGAATCCAAGGCTAACTACTATAGTTCATTATCGATATTTTTTTATAATCACCTAGCATTGAAATATACAGTAATTTCAGCGGCAGCAATTTTTCTGTTATGCAAATGACTCTTTTGTATAAATGCTCTGAAAGCAGTTTCTCGTTTATAAGATTATACATAAGATTGGTCGAATTTAAATAACCAAATAATCACACACACACAAAAAAGAAATTATATTCAATATTCACTTTTATAAGCGACCTGAAGTTATGAAATATATCACAAAAGAAAGAAGGGGAAAATTATGCTTGACTCTGGCCTTTGGATGTCTCACTTATGAAGTACAACAGCAGTTTCCAAAATTGCCAAAAAGTAAAAAAAACACGACAATAATAATTAGGTACCTTTTTGAGACTAAATGTACAAAACTTAGGTCATCCTAGAGAAGAAAATAAGGTTTCATATGAATTGAATAGGATGATAATGATAGCACCAATAATAACAAAAAATTCGATATCTTTTTGAGACTAAATGTACAAACCTTAGATCAGCCTAGAGAAAAAATGGGGTTTTATATGAATTGATCATGATAATAATGGCAGCACCAATAATACCAATTTCAAAATTCGATATCAATGATAGTTAATATAAAAAAATGTTTTATTTATAATGCCAACAATAAAGGTTGTCATAATAAAGGTGCAATGATAATAGTTTTAATATTAAGGGAAATGATAGTTCACAATATTCATAATGATGATGATAATATGAATAATAAAAACAATTGTATTACTAATAATATTGATGATGATGATGATGACAGTAATAATGTATGTATTACTTGGACCTCAGTCACTTTTATATAAACTTTAATGATGAATGAAAATCATAGCAATGACATACTAATTTCTTTTCTTTGGATTTCTCATTCACTAAGCACAACAGTTTCCAGCTTCGACAAAAAGTAAAATACATGAAAAAAAAACAAAAAAACAAAACAAAAAGGAATGTCACACGAGTCTATGTTTGAGACTAAGCGTGCATTCCTCAGGCAAAGATGTCATCCTGGAGGAAATGAGGATAACACGACCATATTGAATGATTATGATAATCACAACAGGAAAGCAACAGGAAGTATGATGAATAAGCATAAACAATAATAATGATAAAATTATTATTAATAGTTGTATCAGTAATGATATTGATAACCTAAAATTGTCATCATGATGATTATTAAAACTTTCACAGTAATAATGATAACAATAACAGTTTGATTATAGTTATGATAATGATGATGGGAATATGAAAACAATAATAAATAATGTAAAATAATGATTATAAGGATCTTGTTAATGATCGTGATGATGATGAGGTTCAAGATAATACTTATGGTAAAGATAATGACATCATTGTCCTATTTATAATGTACACCAGTTTCCAGCTTTGACAAAAAGTAAAATGCAAAACAAAATAAAAAAAGGATAGTTTTTTTAGACTTATTGTGTATTTCTCAAGCCAAAGATGTCATCTTAGAGAAAAATGTGTTGACACGACCGTATTTAATAATTATCATAATGAATATCACAACAGCAACAATAAAAATATAGATAGATAAACATAAATAGTAAGAATGACAATATTGATGATAATTATGATGATAACATAAAATTGATTATCACGATAATGGAAGGAGAACTATAATGATAATAATAATGATAACGAATAACATTCATTCATTTTGTTTCGTTGATGATGATAAGAATAAGATAATGATAGTGGTGATGATCGTGATGATTAAGAGGATGATGATAATACTAATAATGAGAATGATAAAGATCCTAATAATAATAATAGCTATGATGATGAAATTAAAGACATGTAAACAAGGAAATATTAAGATCAGCAATATTTCTGATATCACAATTACGATTCTAATTGTGCGATTGATAAGAAATATGTTGATAAATATTGATAAAATACAAGATTAATGAAAATAAATAATTCGCGAACAAATATGAAATAAAGATGAAAAGTGTATTCCTCAGCCCAAAGATGTTATTCTAAAGAAAATTAGTTGACACGACCACATTCAGTGATCATGATGATGATGATTACACCAACAACAACAACAACAACAAATTATAAAAAAAACATATAAAATAAGAATGATAAGAAGAGTATTAACATCAGTATTAATCATGGTAATGATATAGAATTGATTAGCATAATAATAGAACGATAACCATAATGATAATAATAATAATGCTAATGATAAACAATATTCGATTATAGTTAAGATCATGATAAGATTATAACTATGATGATGACGATCGTGATGATGATTATAAAGGTGATGATAAAAACATAATTAATGATGATAATGATAGTGATATCATATAATAATAAAAGGTATTTTAATGATGATGAAATTCAAGATATAAAAGAATGGAAATCAGGCTATCAACAATATTTCTATGATATTGATAAGAAACATAACAAAGTTCTAAGAAAAATTAATGATTCGCGCACAACTATAAAATCAAGATAGAAAAAAAAAAAAAATTACTTATAGTCCCCCGTCGGGAATCGAACCCGAGATCTCCTGTTTTAGTCAGTCGTGTTAGCCACTACACTACAAGGATTTTGTAATAGGAAAAAACTATATATATAGAATAATCTATGTGTGTATGTGAGTGTCTCTTCATCTAACTCTATATCTGTGTATTTTTTCTCCTTTTCTTTCTCTGTCTCCCGCCTGTCTGTCTGTCATCTGTCTAGCTCTAAATCAATCAATCTCTCCTCTCTCTCTCTCTCTCTCTCTCTCTCTCTCTCTCTCTCTCTCTCTCTCTCTCTCTCTCTCTCTCTCTCTCTCTCTCTCTCTCTCTCTCGCTCTCATATGCGGTACTATACTTAAGAACGAAAAAATATTCAATAAAATAGCAATTTAAAAAAATTATATTCTGAATTCAAGGCAAACTGCTACAGTTAATTACCGATAATATATATATATATATATATATATATATATATATATATATATATATATATATATATATATATATATAGCATTGAAATATACAGTAATTGAGCCACAGTAATTTTTATATGTATGATAATTTCTTTGTATAAATGCTATGAAAGCTATTTCTCGTTTATAAGATTATAAATAGGATTGGTCGAATTTAAGGAACTAAATAACCACAAATATATATATATATATATATATATATATATATATATATATATATATATATATATATATATATATATGTGTGTGTGTGTGTGTGTGTGTGTGTGTGTGTGTGTGTGTGTGTGTGTGTGTGTGTGTGTATTCAATATTTATCTTTGTGAGCGACCTGAAGTGGTGAAATGTATCACCAAATAAAGGGGGAAATCATACTTGACTGCCCTTTCGATCTCACGGATGAAGCACAACCGCCGTTTCCAGCACTGCCAAGAGTAAGACCCACGTCAGTAATAACAAGGTTCCTTTTCAAGACTAAATGTGTAAACCTCAGGTCATACTTGAGAAAAAAAATTCACATGTAGTGATCACGATGATAATGAAAGTATGAATAATAACAATATCAAAATTCGATGTCGATGATAGTAATGATAAAAAAAAATATTGTATTGATAATGCCAACAATAACAGCAAATAGTTGTCATAATAAAGGTACGATGATAATGATATTGATATTAAGGGTAATGATAGTTCACAATGCTTTTAATGATGGTGATGATAATGACATTAATAGTAATAAAATAACGCTAATAGCAATACCAATGATAATAGTAATGATAACGATTATCATGTTGATAATGATAAATATAACAGTAGTAATAATAATGATAATAATGATGATGATAGAAGTAATGATGATTATAATTCCAGTGATATTGTGATAATATTATAAAAAATAATGATGTGTGTATAACTTGGACCTCAGTCATTTTTATTTAAAATGGGAGTGAGGAAAGAAATTATAACAAACGTATCTAACTTTCCCTTTGGATGTCTCATTTACAAACTACAACAGCTTCCAACTTTGTCAAAGAGTAAAGTGACAGAATCAAGAAGGGAAAAGTCACACAAGTCTTCCTTGAAACTTGATGTGTATTCCTCAGGCCAAAGATGTCATCCTAGGAAATGAGGTTAACGCGACCAAACTGAATGATAATGATAATAATCACAACAGTAAAACAATAGGAAATATAACGGAATAAACATAAACAATAATAATGATAAGAATAGTATTGATAGTAGTATTAACAATGATATTAATAGCATAAAGTTGATCATGATTATCATAACCCTTATGGGGTTCTTGGACCCCCCCTCCCCTCTCCCCCACACACTCCAAAAACGCTTCTTTATGTAATTCAGAGATTTCTTGAGAATGAACTGAATAAATTAGATAAAAAAATATGTCAACAGGGCACCTGCGTGGAACCACACCGTCCACTCGAACTCTTTTATTATTCATTTCCACCTAGATTATTAAACTTTCCCCGTTAACTGAAGAGAAATATGAAATTAGCAATTTTTATCATTCATTGTTTTCACATCATAGTCGCGAATAAGTTGCATGAGAAGTTATATAAATTATTTTGACTTTTATTTACTTCATCTTGCAATGACTACCAACCAAATTATAAACATTATAAAAGAAATATTAGCTAAAGAAAAGGGATATTCGCAAGGCACCTACGTGGGACCACACCGTCCACTTGGCTTGACTGGGAATCGAACGCGGGACCTCGGAGTCGAAGTCACGCGTCGTACCACTGCACCACTGCGTTGTGATTAATCTAGTCGGTAACCTATAGTTTTAAATAAGTAATTTGAGGTATGATAAAATGTCTTTCTTACGTGTGAAAAAATATTCTGTACATAAAAATATATGTATTTTGGATATAAAGGAACTGTATTTTTAGAGCGACCTGGGGCTATGAAAAAAAATCATAATAAAGATACATTTCATTCTGCCGCCGAGTGTCTCATTTATAAACAAGCAAGTTCTATCTTTGCCAAAAAGTAGAATACGTGAGAATCAATAAGGGCTACGTCACACAAGTATATTTTTGAGACTTAATATATATATCATTCTAAAAAAAAAAAAATATTAACCCAACCATATTCAGTGATTATGATGATGCTAACCTAATCGCTTGATAATTTATTTAAAATAACTAGTTTGAGGTTTGATGAATTTTTTGTGTTCTATATTATATTGTCTTGTTTATTTGTATACTAGTGTGTTCGCAATAACAGTTTTGACTGTCATTAAATCATTAGCGAGAAAATTGAGTTTAGTCGCTGTTACCTGTCATGTTCACAAGACATTTATCTTTCCTTCTCATTGGTAAGATATATGGTTCGCTTCTCTTCATGCTGAGCGACCTCGCTGAGTTCTCGCTGCGTGATGCGGGTCTGGTTTATAAGATTATCGTAAAGATTGGTGGAATACAAGCAATTAAAATATCACAGTAAACCATAAGAAATTATAATCAATATACAATCTGAAGCGTTAGAAGATATTGCAAAAGAAAGAGAAAAAATATACTTGACTCTGGCCTTTGGATGTCTCATTTATAAAGTAGTTTCGAATATTTCCATAAAGGATAACACATGGCAATAATACTATGCTATATATATCTGTCTGTCTGTCTGTCTGTCTGTCTGTCTATCTATTAATTAATTATAACACTGGTTCGAGACATGTAAATGAATATTGGAAAAAAGGGTGATAACGAGCGACTCACAAAAAAAAAAAAAAAAAATAATAACGATTAAAAACAATGCTGTGTTAACCATTACACTACAAGGACTTTGTAACTTACGAAAAGAAAGCTATTTCTATCTAGAGTAATCCCCCCCCTCTCTCTCTCCCCCTCTCCCCCTTTCACTCTTTCACCCTCACCCCATCTCTCTCTCTCTCCTCTTCTCTCTCTGTCCCTCTCTCTCTCTCTCTGTCTTTTCATCTGTCTGGCGCTGCATCTGTCTGTCTGTCTATCTGTATCTGTCTGTCTGTCTGTCTGTCTCTCTTACCCCCTCCTCCTCTCACCCACCCTCACCCTATCTCTCTCTCTCTCCTCCTCTCTCTCTGTCTTTTCGTCTGTCTGGCTCTGTATCAGTCTTCTCTCTCTCTCTCTCTGTCTCCCTGCCTCTCTCTCCTCTCTCCTTCACGCTCTGCCTGTCTGTCCGTTTGTCTGTCTCTTTTCTCTCTTTGTGCCTGTCACTGCCTGTCTGTCTGTCTGTCTCTCTCTCTCTCTCTCTCTCTCTCTCTCTCTCGCGCGCGCGCTTTCTCGCTTTCTCTTACTTAAGGGGCTTCTGGTGTGCTATATTCTGACATCATCTTTTCAATGTTTACAAAGAAATAAAGCATCCTCAATAAAATAGGAATCTTAAAACAAATTATATATTTTTTACATGTGGCGAGGTAACATAGTTCTTACTCGATAATTTTGCTATAAATGCTGAAAACTGAATTTCAACCATAGACATTTTCATACAATGTTGATAAATCTCTTTCATAAACGTTACGAACTCATTCTCTGTTTTATCAAATTAATTATATGCTTTTGGGAATTAAAGGTGTAAAAAACTAGTGACCTAGAGCGGTGAAAGATATCATAAAAATGTATATTTGATTCTGCTTTTCGATCTCTCATTCATAAAGCTTAGTCGAAATTTACAATTCATGACAAAATCAGAAAGTGATAATATTGATAAAAAATAATGATGTGTGTATAACTTGGACCTCAGTCATTTTTATTTAAAATGGGAGTGAGGAAAGAAATTATAACAAACGTATCTAACTTTCCCTTTGGATGTCTCATTTACAAACTACAACAGCTTCCAACTTTGTCAAAGAGTAAAGTGACAGAATCAAGAAGGGAAAAGTCACACAAGTCTTCCTTGAAACTTGATGTGTATTCCTCAGGCCAAAGATGTCATCCTAGGAAATGAGGTTAACGCGACCAAACTGAATGATAATGATAATAATCACAACAGTAAAACAATAGGAAATATAACGGAATAAACATAAACAATAATAATGATAAGAATAGTATTGATAGTAGTCTTAACAATGATATTAATACATAAAGTTGATCATGATTATCATAACCCTTATGGGGTTCTTGGACCCCCCTCCCCTCTCCCCCACACACTCCAAAAACGCTTCTTTATGTAATTCAGAGATTTCTTGAGAATGAACTGAATAAATTAGATAAAAAAAATATGTCAACAGGGCACCTGCGTGGAAACACACCGTCCACTCGAACTCTTTTATTATTCATTTCCACCTAGATTATTAAACTTTCCCCTTAACTGAAGAGAAAATATGCAATTTTTATCATTCATTGTTTTCACATCATAGTCGCGAATAAGTTGCATGAGAAGTTATATAAAATTATTTTGACTTTTATTTACTTCATCTTGCAATGACTACCAACCAAATTATAAACATTATAAAAGAAATATTAGCTAAAGAAAAGGTAATTTCGCAGGGCACCTACGTGGGACCACACCGTCCACTTGGCTTGACTGGGAATCGAACGCGGGACCTCGGAGTCGAAGTCACGCGTCGTACCACTGCACCACTGCGTTGTGTTGACTCATCGCTGATCATATTTAAAATAACTAGTTTGAGGTTTGATGAATTTTTTGTGTTATATTTTATATGGTCTTGTTTGTTTGCATACTAGTGTGTTCGCAATAACAGTTGTGACTGTCATTAAATCATTAGCGAGAAAATTGAGTTTAGTCGCTGTTACCTGTCATGTTCACAAGACATTTATCTTTCCTTCTCATTGGTAAGATATATGGTTCGCTTCTCTTCATGCTGAGCGACCTCGCTGAGTTCTCGCTGCGTGATGCGGGTCTGGTTTATAAGATTATCGTAAAGATTGGTGGAATATAAGCAATTAAAATATCACAGTAAACCATAAGAAATTATAATCAATATACAATCTGAAGCGTTAGAAGATATTGCAAAAGAAAGAGAAAAAATATACTTGACTCTGGCCTTTGGATGTCTCATTTATAAAGTAGTTTCGAATATTTCCATAAAGGAACACATGGGCTATCCTATCTATCTATCTGTCTGTCTGTCTGTCTGTCTATCTATCTATTAATTAATTATAACACTGGTTCGAGACATGTAAATGAATATTGGAAAAAAAGTGATAACGAGCGACTCACAAAAAAAAAAAAAATAAAAAAAAATGCTGTGTTAACCATTACACTACAAGGACTTTGTAACTTACGAAAAGAAAGCTATTTCTATCTAGAGTAATCCCCCCCTCTCTCTCCCCCTCTCCCCTTTCACTCTTTCACCCTCACCCATCTCTCTCTCTCTCCTCTTCTCTCTCTGTCCCTCCACTCTCTCTCTCTGTCTTTTCATCTGTCTGGCGCTGCATCTGTCTGTCTGTCTATCTGTATCTGTCTGTCTGTCTGTCTGTCTCTCTTACCCCCTCCTCCTCTCACCCACCCTCACCCTCTCTCTCTCTCCTCCTCTCTGTCTTTTCGTCTGTCTGGCTCTGTATCAGTCTTCTCTCTCTCTCTGTCTCCCTGCCTCTCTCTCCCTCTCTCCACGCTCTGCCTGTCTGTCGTTTGTCTGTCTCTTTCTCTCTTTGTGCCTGTCTGTCTGTCTGTCTGTCTGTCTCCTCCCTCTCTCTCTCTCTCTCTCTCTCTCTCGCGCGCGCGCTTTCTCGCTTTCTCTTACTTAGGGATTTCTGGTGTGCTATATTCTGACATCATCTTTTCAATGTTTACAAAGAAATAAAGCATCCTCAATAAAAAAGGAATCTTAAAACAAATTATATATTTTTTACATGTGGCGAGGTAACATAGTTCTTTTCGATAATTTTGCTATAATGCTGAAAACTCAATTTCAACCACAGACATTTTCATACAATGTTGATAAATCTCTTTCAAACGTTACGAACTCATTCTCTGTTTTATCAAATTAATTATTATATGCTTTTGGAAATTAAAGATATCATAAAAAATATATATTTGATTCTGCCTTTCGATCTCTCATTTTAAAGCTTAGTCGAAATTTACAATTCATGACAAAATCAGAAAGTGTAAGCCACACAACTCTATTTTTGAGACTTGTTGTGTATTTCTCAGGCCAAAGATGTCAGCCTAAAGAAAAATTTGTTACTCGACCATATTCAATGATTTTGATGATCACACTAACAACAATAAAGAATTCATAAAAACATAAATAGTAAGAATGATAAGAAGAGTATTACTATCAGTATTAATTATGATGAACATAAAATTGATTAGCATAATAATGGAATGATAACTATAAAGATAATAATGATAACGATACACAATATTTGATTATAGTTATGATGATAAGAATACAATAATGATGATGACGATCGTGATGATTATGTGGGTGATGATAATAACAATGCTAATGATGATAATGATAATGATATTGATAATGCTAAAAGCTATGATGATGATGAGATGAAATCAGAAATATACAAGAAAGGCAATAATATTAACAATATTTTTGAAGTCACAATTACGATTCTATGATATTGATATGAAACATGTTAATATATATGGATATTAATAAAAACAACTTCCAAGAAAATCACTAATTCGCGCTCAAATATAAAATATAAGTAACATAAAAAATAGTTGCGGTTGCCTCCGTCGGGATTCGAACCCGAAATCTCCTGAGTCAGAGGCAGACACGTTAACCACTACGCCACAAAGACTTATTAGAAATTATATATTTGTTTTTATATAAACTAATCCCGTACCCCCTTCTCTATGTGTGTGTGTGCCTGTCGCTTTATATCTGTCTGTTGTACTAAACCTACTAAAGAACGAATAGTTATTCAATAAAAGGTTGTATTTATTTTAAAAAGAATGTAAATTCTCAATTCAAGGGAAACTAATAGTTCATTAGCGATATATTTTATTAACACATAGCATTCAAGTATACCGTAATTTGAGCCACATTAATTCTATATGCTGTGCTAACAATTCTTTTGTATACTTTTGTATGTTTCTCTTTTATGAAATCATAAATAGGATTTAAGGAACTAAAAGAAAAAAGAAAAAAAAAGAAAGAAAAGAAAAGAAAGAAAGATATATATATATATATATATATATATATATATATATATATATATATATATATACATATTCAGTATTATTTTTTAAGTGACCTGAAATGTTGAAATATATCACGAAAGAAGGAAGGGGAAAAATTACACTTGATACAGACTGTTAGATGTCTTATTTACGAGGTTTGGCAACACTTTCCAGCATTGCCAAAAGTAAAGCACATGACAATATTAATAAGGAACCTTTTTAAGACTAAATGTGTGAATCTCAGGTCATCCTAGAGAAAAAAATAGGGTTTTATATGAATTGGTAAGGATGGTAATGACAGCACCAATAACAGCATCAAAATTCGATGTCAGTGGTAGTGATGATGATGATATATATATGTATGATATATATATATATATATATATATATATATATATATATATATATATATATGTGTGTGTGTGTGTGTGTGTGTGTGTGTGTGTGTGTGTGTGTGTGTGTGTGTGTGTGTGTGCTGTGTGTGTAATGTTGTATTGATAATGCCAGCAAATAGTTATTATAATAAAGGTACGATGATAATACTATAAATATGAAGGGTAATGATAGTTCACAATACTTATAATGATAGTGATGACGATAATAACATCAACAGTAATAAAATAATGATAAAAGCAATACCAGCAGTAGTAATTTTAATTATAATAATAATAACAATACTACTACTACTACTACTAATAGTGATTATCATGAAAATAGTGGTGAAGATAGCAGTAATACTAACAATGATAATAATGGTGATGATAAAAAAAATAATAACAATTATGATATCGATGATGATAATAATTATAATAACAATATTATGCGTATAATCTGGACCTCAGTCAGTTTTATATAAGATTGGAGTGGTTAAAGAAATCTTAAAGGAATTTAAATTTCCCTTTAATTTCTCATTTATAAAGGACAGTTTCCAGCTTGTCAAAAAAAAAAATAATAAATAATAAAAAATAAAAAAAATAAATAAAAGGAAGGAAAAAAAGAAAGAAAGAAAATGAATTCTTGTCAAAAAAAGATAAAAGAAAGAAAATGAATACAGAAAAATGAGGTTAACACGACCATATTGAATGATAATAAAATAATAATTACAACAATAAAACAATAGGAAATATAGTGGAATAATCATAGACAATAATAATGATAATACTAGTATTAATAATGATGATAACAAAGTTGATTATCATGATGATCATCATAGATTTAGTGGGGTTCTTGGACCCCCTCCTCCCTCCTCCCCACTCTCTATGAAAGCATCTTTATGTAATTCAGAGATTTCTTGAGAAAGGCCTAACTTCCTAAAGACTCCAAGAACCATATTGAATCTATCGCATAGTAGGTCTTTTCGCTAACAAGTGCCATCGGCTCGCAGGAACATTGCCGACTGCGGTGAATAGATGATTAGTGATGGCGACATATGACTGCGCGGCGCTTGGCCGAAGAGAAATCTGAGATTCGCAACTTTTATTATTGATTAAAAAGTTTCACATATTTCCGAGGAAGTTGCATGGGATGTTATGCAAATTATCTTGATTCTTTATTTACCTATTTCTCTTATAATTGCACACCAAATTATAAACATTATAAAATAAATTAGATAAAATATATCATTGCAGGGCACCTGCGTGGAACCACACCGTCCACTCGGCTTGACTGGGAATCGAACGCGGGACCTCGGAGTCGAAGTCACGCGTCGTACCACTGCACCACTGCGTTGTGATTACTGTATTCGGTGACCATTAATTTAAAATATGTAGTTTGAGGTATGACAAAATGGGTTTCTTATATGTAAAAAATATATTCTTTACATAAAAAAGACGGATGTTAAGGAACTGCATTTTTAGAGCGACCTGGAGCTATGAAAAAATCATAATAAAGATACATTTAATTCTGCCGCCGAATGTCTCATTTATGAACAACAGCAAGTTCAATCTTTGCAAAAAAGTAGAATACGTGACAGAATCAATCAGGGCTACGTCACACAAGTCTATTTTTGAGACAATGTATATATCATTCCAAAGAAAAAAATATTAACCCAACCATATTCAGTGATCATGATGATGCTAATCACATCAACAACAATGGAGAAATGCATAAAATATAAATAATAAAAATGATGAAAAGAGTACCAATATCAGCATTAATTATGATGATAACATAAAATTGATTAGCATAATGATGAAGCGGTGGAACATGTCGGGAAAGAAAGAAGGGAAGGTTATATTTGACTGGCCTTTGGGTGTCTCATTTATGAACTCCAGCAGCAGGTTCCAGCATTGCCATCACAATGATATCACGATTACTATTCTAATTATACTATTGATTAGGGACAAGTTGATAAAGGTTGATATAAAAGAGTTACTTGAAAACCAACGAGTCGCGAATAAATCTAAAAAAAAGAAAGGAAAAAGAATTATGTCCTCCGTCTCGAATTTAAAGCCACTATATTACAAGGGCTTAATGATAGGGAAAAGAAAGCAATTTTTATCTAGAGTGATCCCCTTCCGCCTCTCTCTCCTTATCTCCTCCTCTCTCTCTCTCTCTCTCATCTCTCTCTCTGTCTCTCTCTCTCTCTCTCTCCTCTCTCTTCTCTCTCTCTCTCTCCCTCTCTCTATCTATCTGTCTCTCTCTTCCTCCCTCTCTCTCTCTCTCTCTGTCTCTCTCTCTCTCTCTCTCTCTCTCTCTCTCTCTCTCTCTGTCTCTCTCTCCCTCTCTCTCTCTCTCTTCTCTCTCTTTTCTCTCCCTTCTATCTCTCTCTCGCCTCTTTCTCCTTCTCTCTCTCTGTCTTTCTCTCTTTTTCTCTCTCTTCTCTCTCTCTCTCTTCTCTCTCTCTCTCCTTCTTCTTTCTCTCTCTCTCTCTCTCTTTCTCTCTCTCTCTCTTCTCCTCTCTCTCTTTTCTCTCTCTCTCTCTCTCTCTTTCTCTCTCTCTCTGTCTTTCTTTCTCTCTCTCTCTCTCTTACTCTTTCTCTCTCTCTCTCTCACTCTTACTCTTTCTCTCTCTCTCCTCCTCCTCCTCCTCCTCCTCCTCCTTCTTCTTCTTCTCTCTTCTCTATCTCTCTCTCCTTCTTCTCTCTCTCTCGCTCTCTGCATGAGGGACAAACTTAACAAAGAACGAATTCAAGAAAATAAATTAAGAAGAACATATGTTCTGCGCTCGGCAACCTGCAGTTTAGTTTAGAGTCATCTGAACCGAAGTAGATTTTATATATTATGTTGATAATTATTTTCTGTAAATGCTATGAAACCGTTTCTGGTTAATGAGATTTTAAATATGATTGGGTGAATTTAAGGAACTAAAATTCACAGAGAAGATAAATAACGATAAAATAAGAAGATAAGTGACGAAATATTTCTCTGTCCCGGCTCAAATCCGCCCGTTTTGTACAAGGCATTATAAGTAAAATGACGTATAAGGAACAAGGGAATATAAAGGGAATCTACCAATGAATAAGGAATTGAACCTGATTATATGAAATCCGATCTGCGCAGTTTGTTGTTAGGATCTGATTCTATAGTTATTATGGTTCAAGGTATTTATTTGCGCATTGCAACTACCATTTGTTAACAAAATCAATAAAATTTACAATAAGTTACTTAAACATTTTTTTGCAAGGTACCTACGTGAAACACACTGTCCACTCGGCATGACTGGGAATCGAACGCGGGACCTCGGAGTCGAAGTCACGCGTCGTACCAGTGCACCACTGCGTTATATTCATTTAACACAATAATAAGTTATTTATTGTTTATACTGTGAATATAGTGACTTGTTTCTTGTTTCGTATTATCATTGCAATTGTGTGTAATCGTAGTCTCCTGCAATCAAGAGTAAGATTACTGGTTCATTCTCGGTGCAGGAGACATGGTGACGATCCCGCTGGCAAAGGTTTGGGTAACAGTCCTGGCCAGATGACTTGCGTTTCTTTGCGTTGTTTTTAAGGCGTGGTTTGTCTTTGGGTCATAAAGTCAGAGATTATTATTATTATTGGTTGGAATTTTCAACACATTGTTAAAAAAGTATTTTTCTGTGTGCTGCTTCTCTTGTTCATATGCCGCCATATTGGCCCTTAACTTATTAACCTATTTTTACTTTTTTTTTTTTGTGCTTTTTATCATTTATTATTTCATCTTGGTTATTCATTTCAAGTTTTGACGGGAAATTACCAGTTTTCACACAAGGCTGATCAGTCACTTGAAGGTAATGTTTACATCTTGTTTTTATACAAGCGATGTTAACATTGTGTTTTTTTTTCTGTCATTACAATTATTTACATCAGAATATGTTATTTGAAGATGTCGGTTCTAACCGCTAATAAAATTGATATGATTGATACGCTCCTCCGACGGAAAAATTCTGCCAACTCTAATGGGATTTATCTCATTCTCTTTCTCTTTCTCTTCCTCTCTCTCTCTCTCTCTTTCTTTCTTTCTCTCCCTCTCTTTCTCTTTCTTTTCTCTTTCTCTTTCTCTCTCTCTCTCTCTCTGTGAGGAACAAACTTAACAAAGAACGAATTCAGTAAGATATCTTAGAACAATGGATGACATGAACAGAATCTTCGTCACAGACCCAGTGATTGTGGCGATCGTCATGCCGTTTCGTCGCCTCTCGTTTTGTTGCCATTTTGACCGAGGCATAATTAGAAAAATATTTGTTTTTCGTTTTCTTTGGCTTTGCTTGTTTGTTTTCTCTTTCCTGTTTAATTCTATATTTCACTTTACTTGTTTTTCCCCTTTCAGTATCCGGTTTTCTCTTTCCTGAAAAACCGTTGTTATCTTCTTTTCTTTCTTTTTCATTCTTATATTTCACTTTACTTTCAGTAGAAAACCGTCTTTTTCATTCTTATATTTCACTTTACTTGTTTTTCCCCTTTCAGTATCCGGTTTTCTCTTTCCTGAAAAACCGTTTCTCATTTAGGATTATTTATTTTAGATTTGATATGACTAAATTTGAAGTATGAATATATTTTACCATATTAATTTCTTCACTTATATTGCATATATCCATAATGTATAGAAAAGTATACACAAATGTACCATATAAGTTCGAACACACATGCAATAAGAACATAGACCGAAAGTGTATTTTACCTAAATGTCTAAATGCAAATTTACAAGAATGTAAAACTAAGACACAGAGAAGATAAACATAGTAACGATAAAATAAGAAAGAGATAAGTGACGAAATATCTTCCCTGTCCCGCCTCAAATCCTTCCGTTTTGTACATGGCATTATGATAAGTAAAATGACGTATAAGGAACAAGGCAATATAGGGGGAATCTACCAATGAATAAGGAATTGAACCTGATTATATGAAATCCGATCTGCGCAGAGTTTATTGTTGGGATCTGATTCCATAGTTTTTTGGTTCAAGGTATTTATTTCAATATTACAACTACCAATTGTTAACAAAAATCAATAAAATTTACAAATTAAATTAGATAAAACATATTTTGCAGGTTACCTACGTGAAATCACAACGTCCACTCGGCTTGACTGGGAATCGAACGCGGGACCTCGGAGTCGAAGTCACGCGTCGTACCATGCACCACTGTTGTGCTTTGATCGGTGACCATTAATTTAAAATCAGTAGTTTGAGGTATGACAGAATGGGTTTCTTACGTGTGAAAAATATATTCTGTACATAAAAAAATATATATTTTGGATATTAAGGAACTGTATTTTTAGAGCGACCTGGAACTATGAAAAAATCATAATAAAGGTACATTTAATTCTGCCGCCGAATGTCTCATTTATAAACAACAACAGGTTGTACCTTTGCCAAAAAAGGTACAACGTCACAAAAGTCTATTTTTGAGACAATGTATATATCATTCCAAAGAAAAAAAAATAAAAACCATATTCAGTGATTATGATGATGCTAATCACATCAACAACAATGGAGAAATTCAATGGAAATATAAATAATAAAAATGATGAAAAGAGTACCAATATCAGCATTAATTATGATGATAACATAGAATTGATTAACATAATGATGAAGCGGTGGAACATGTCGGGAAAGAAAGAAGGGGAAGGTTATATTTGACTGGCCTTTGGGTGTCTCATTTATGAACTCCAGCAGCAGGTTCCAGCATTGCCATCACAATGATATCACAATTACTATTCTAATTATACTATTGATTAGGGACAAGTTAATAAAGGTTGATATAAAAGAGTTACTTGAAAACCAACGAGTCGCGAATAAATCTAAAAAAAAGAAAGGAAAAAAAAATTATGTCCTCCGTCTCGAATTTAAAGCCACTATATTACAAGGGCTTAATGATAGGGAAAAGGAAGCAATTTTTATCTAGAGTGGGATCTCTATCTAGATCTCTCTATCTCTCTGCTCTCTCTCTCCCTCTCTCTCTCTCTCTCTCTCTCTCTCTCTCTATCTCTATTCTCTTCTCTTCTTCTCTCTCTCTCTGTCTTTCTCTCTTTCTCTCTTTCACTCTCTCTCTCTCCCTCTCCCTCTCTATCTATCTCTCTCTCTCCCTCCTCTCTCTCTCTCTCTCCCTCTCTCTATCTATCTGTCTCTCTCCCTCTCTCTCTTCTCTCTCTTTCTCTCTCTATCTTCTCTCTCTTCTTTTCTATCTCTCTCCTCTCTTTCACTCTTACTCTCTCTCTCTCTCCTCCTCCTTCTTCTTCTTCTTCTCTCTCTCTCTCTCTCTTCTTCTTTCTCTCTCTTCCTTCTCTCTCTCTCTCTCTCTTCTCTTTCTCTCTCTCTCTCTTCCTCTCTCTTTCTCTCTCTCTCTCTCTCTCTCTCTCTTCTTTCTTCTCTCTCTCTCTCTTCTCTCTCTCTCTCTCTCACTCTTCTCTTCTCTCTCTCCTCCTCCTCCTCCTCCTTCTTCTTCTTCTTCTCTTCTCTTCTCTCTCTCCTCTTCTTCTCTCTCTCTCGCTCTCTCTATGAGGGACAAACTTAACAAAGAACGAATTCAAGAAAATAACAAATTAAAAAGAACATATATGTTCTGCGCTCGAGGCAACCTGCAGTTTAGTTTAGAGTCATCTGAACCGAAGTAGATTTTATATATTATGTTGATAATTATTTTCTGTAAATGCTATGAAATCTGTTTCTGGTTAATGAGATTTTAAATATGATTGGGTGAATTTAAGGAACTAAAATTCACAGAGAAGATAAATAACGATAAAATAAGAAAGACATAAGTGACGAAATATCTTCTCTGTCCCGGCTCAAATCCGCCCGTTTTGTACAAGGCATTATAAGTAAAATGACGTATAAGGAACAAGGCAATATAGGGGGAATCTACCAATGAATAAGGAATTGAACCTGATTATATGAAATCCGATCTGCGCAGAGTTTATTGTTAGGATCTGATTCTATAGTTATTATGGTTCAAGGTATTTATTTGCGCATTACAACTACCATTTGTTAACAAAAATCAATAAAATTTACAAAATAAACTAGATAAAACATATGCAGGTACCTACGTGAACCACACTCCACTCGGCTTGACTGGGAATCGAACGCGGGACCTCGGAGTCGAAGTCACGCGTCGTACCAGTGCACCACTGACTTGTATTCTTCTACACTAATAATAAATTATTTATTGTTTATACTGTGAATATAGTGACTGTTTCTTTGTTTCGTATTTCCCGTTGCAATTGTGTGTAATCGTAGTCTCCTGCAATCAAGAGTAAGATTACTGGTTCATTCTCGGTGCAGGAGACATGGTGACGATCCCGCTGGCAAAGGTTTGGGTAACAGTCCTGGCCAGATGACTTGCGTTTCTTTGCGTTGTTTTTAAGGCGTGATTTGCCTTTGGGTCATAAAGTCAGAGATAGATTATTGTTATTATTAGTTAGAAGTTTCCTCACATAGTCTGTTAAAAAAGTATTATTCTGTGTGCTGCTTCTCGTCTTCATCTGCCGCCATATTGGCTCTTAACTTATTAACCTATTTTAACTATTTATTTTTTTGGGTGTTTTATTTCCTTGCTTTTATTTCTAACCTTTATTATTTATTATTTCTTCTTGGTTATACATTTAAAGTTTTGCCTCATTATTGTTCAGTTTCTCTGTTTTTCATCCGTTTTTATCGTTTCTTCATCATTCTTTAAAATTATACACACACATACACACGAACATGCACATACACCCATACACGCACGAAGACTAACGCACATTAACTTTTTTCTATCTCAATTCATTTTCAAATACTTAATTTCTATTATCATACTCTTTAAACATGTCTCCTATTACCATTCCAATAAGAATCATCATCTTGCATCCATGGCCACTGTCATGTCTTGTTATTATTACTATAATTATTATTGATATTATTATTAGTATTATTTTTATGATCATTATCATTATTTTATCATGAATATCATTTTTTCTCATTTTCATTTTCACTAATATTGCAATCATTAATATTAAAATTGTAATTTTATTATTATTTTTATTGTTGTTGCTGTCATCATAGTTATTATCTGCTTCTTCTTATTATTATTATCACCACCATCCTTCTCATCACCAATCAGTAGACTCATTATCATCAATATCATCTTTGGCATCATTAATTTACCATTATTATCATGATCATCATTATAATATTTTTTACCATTATTGTTATTGTTTTTATCATTTTTTATTACTATTCCTCTTATCACCAGGATAGTTATTTCCATTATCATCATCACCATCATTATAACTCTTATGAATTACCGCTATTATCACTATTACTATAATCGTGACCGTGACAATAGTAAAAATGAATATCATAATAAGGGTAAGTTATAATGATGGTGATGATAATAGTAGTAATAATTATCATCACCATTTCTCAGGCCAAAGATGGCATGCAAAAGAAAAAATTGCTAACACGACCATATTCAATGATTATGATAATGATAATCACACTAACAACAATAAAGAAATTTACGAAACATAAATAATAAAATGATAAGAAGAGTATTAATGTAAGTATTAATTATGATGATATAGTATTGATTAGCATAATAATGGAACGATAACTATAATGATAATTATAACGATAAGCAATAATCGATTATAGTTATGATGATAAGAATATAATAATGATGAAGATGACGATCGTGATGATAATGACGGTGATGATAATAGTAATACTATTGATGATAATGATAACGATATCAATAATAATAAAAGCTATGATGGTGAAGATGAAATTAAAGATATATAAGACAATAAATAATAACATTATTTCTGATAATACAATTACGATTCTCTGACACTGATAAGAACATTTTTGATAAATATGGATATAAATCAAAACAAATTTTAAGAAAAAAATGATTCGCGCACAAATATAAATAAAAAAATAAAAAACGAAAAATCTGTAAATGTGTGTCTGTTCTTGTCGGGAATCGAACCCGAGATCCGATTTAGAGTCCGCGTTAACCGTTACACTACGAGGACTTAATGCTACTTGAGAAGAAACGTTTGTTTGTATAGAATAATCCCCTTCCTTTTCTTTCTCTCTCTCTCTTTCTCTTTCAGATGGGGTACTAAACTTCTCAGATAACGAATAACTATTCGGTAAAATAGCAGTTAAAAATTAATTATGAATTCAAGGCAAACTACTACAGTTCATTATCGATATTTTTTACAAACACTTTGCATTGAAATGTACAGTAATTTGAGCCGCAGTAATATTTATGTTATGCTAATAATTCTATTGTCAAATTGCTCTGAAAGCTGTTTCTCGTTTATAAGATTATACCTACGATTCGTCGAATTTAAGGAACTAAATAATCGCAAAAAACAAAAGAAATCTTAATCATTTTTTTTTTGTATAAGCGACCTGAAGTGGGGAAATATATCACAAGAGAAAGAAGGGGAAAATTATACTTGACAATTATAGAGGGAGAGGAGAGAGGAGAGAGGAGAGAGAGAAAGAGAAAGAGAGAAGAGAAAGAGAAAGAGAAAGAGAGAGAGAAAAGAGAAAGAGAGAAAGAGAGAAAAGAGAGAAAGAGAGAAAGAGAAAGAGAGAGAAAGAGAAGAGAAGAGAAAGAGAGAAAGAGAGAGAGAGAGAAGAGAGAGAGGGAGAGAGAGAGAGAATATTTATTAAAACCATATAATATTCATAGGAAAAAGGAAAAACTTCACAACGACAGGGAACCTACGCGAACCACACCGTCCACTCGGCTTGACTGGGAATCGAACGCGGGACCTCGGAGTCGAAGTCACGCGTCGTACCAGTGCACCACTGAGTTGTATTCTTCTACACCAATAATAAGTTATTTATTGTTTATACTGTGAATATAGTGACTTGTTTCTTTGTTTCGTATTTTTCGTTGCAATTGTGTGTAATCGTAGTCTCCTGCAATCAAGAGTGAGATACTGGTTCATTCTCGGTGCAGGAGACATGGTGACGATCCCGCTGGCAAAGGTTTGGGTAACAGTCCTGGCCAGATGACTTGCGTTTCTTTGCGTTGTTTTTAAGGCGTGATTTGCCTTTGGGTCATAAAGTCAGAGATTATTATCATCATTATTACTTAGAATTTTCAACACATTGTTAAAAAAGTATTATTCTGTGTGTTGCTTCTCGTCTTCATCTGCCGCCATATTGGCTCTTAACTTATTAACCTATTTTAACTATTGATTTTTTTGGGTGCTTTTTATTTCCTTGCTTTTATTTCTAACCTTTATTTTATTATTTCTTCTTGGTTATACATTTCAAAGTTTTGCCTCATTATTGTCAGTTTCTCTGTTTTGCATCGTTTTTATTTTCTTCTTCATCATTCAATTATACACACACATACACACACATGCACATACACCCATACACGCACGAAGACTAACGCACATTAACTTTTTTCTATCTCAATTCATTTTCAAATACTTAATTTCTATTATCATACTCTTTAAACATGTTCACTATTACCATTCCAATAAGAATCATCATCTTACATCCATGGCCACTGTCATGTCTTGTTATTATTACTATAATTATTATTGATATTATTATTAGTATTATTTTTATGATCATTATCATTATTTTATCATGAATATATTTTTTCTCATTTCATTTCATTATTATTGCAATTATTAATATTAAAATTGTAATTATTATTATTAATATTTTTATTGTTGCTGTCATCATGGTTATTAAATGCTTATTATTATTATTATCACCACCATCCTTCTCATCACCAATCAGTAGACTCATTATCATCAATATCATCTTTGGCATCATTAATATCATTACCATTATCATGATCATCATTATGATTATTTTTACCATTATTGTTATTGTTTTTATCATTTTTATTACTATTCCTGTTATCATCATGATAATTATTTCCATTATTATCATCACCATCATATAACTCTTATGAATTACCGCTATTATCACTATTACTATAATCGTGACCGTGAAAGTAAAAATGAATATCATAATAGAGGTAAGTTATAATGATGGTGATGATAATGATAGAAATAATTATCATCACCATTTCTCAGGCCAAAGATGTCATGCAGAAGAAAAAATTGCTAACACGACCATATTCAATGATTATGATAATGAATCACTAACAACAATAAAGAAATTTACGAAAACATAAATAATAAGAATGATAAGAAGAGTATTAATATAAGTATTAATTACGATGATATAGTATTGATTAGCATAATAATGGAACGATAACTATAATGATAATTATAACGATAAGCAATAATCGATTATAGTTATGATGATAAGAATATAATAATGATGAAGATGACGATCGTGATGATAATGACGGTGATGATAATAGTAATACTATTGATGATGATGATAACGATAACGATATCAATAATAATAAAAGCTATGATGGTGAAGATGAAATTAAAGATATTTAAGACAGGAAATAATAACATTATTTCTGATAATACAATTACGATTCTCTTTCACTGATAAGAAACATTTTAATAAATATGGATATAAATCAAAACAAGTTACAAGAAAATAAATGATTCGCACACAAATAAAAATAAAAAATGATAAAAACGAAAATCTGTAAATGTGTGAATAACTATTCGGTAAAATAGCAGTTAAAAAATTATGAATTATGAATTCAAGGCAAACTACTACAGTTCATTATCGATATTTTTTTACAAACACCTTGCATTGAAATGTACAGTAATTTGAGCCGCAGTAATATTTATGTTATGCTAATAATTCTATTGTCAAATTGCTCTGAAAGCTGTTTCTCGTTTATAAGATTATACCTACGATTCGTCGAATTTAAGGAACTAATAATCGCAAAAAAAAAAAGAAATCTTAATCATTTTTTTTTTGTATAAGCGACCTGAAGTGGGGAAATATATCACAAGAGAAAGAAGGGGAAAATTATACTTGACAATTATAGAGGAGAGGGAGAGGGAGAGGAGAGAGAGAGAGAGAGAGAGAGAGAGAGAGAGAGAGAGAGAGAGAGAGAGAAAGAGAAAAGAGAAAGAGAAAGAGAAGAGAGAGAGAGAGAAAGAGAAAGAGAAAGAGAAAGAGAAAGAGGAAAGAGAAAAGAAAGAGAAAGAGAAAGAGAAAGAGAGAAAGAGAAAGAGAAAGAGAAAGAGAGAGAGAGAGAGCATTTCGGATTAAATGTTTAGGTTGTTTTGTACCTGAATATAACTTTCTGTTTATCTATTTTTGTGAGAAATAGTATATTATACCATATAATATTCATAGGAAAAGGAAAAACTTCACAACGACAGGGAACCTACGCGAACCACACCGTCCACTCGGCTTGACTGGGAATCGAACGCGGGACCTCGGAGTCGAAGTCACGCGTCGTACCAGTGCACCACTGAGTTGTATTCTTCTACACCAATAATAAGTTATTTATTGTTTATACTGTGAATATAGTGACTTGTTTCTTTTCGTATTTCCCGTTGCAATTGTGTGTAATCGTAGTCTCCTGCAATCAAGAGTGAGATTACTGGTTCATTCTCGGTGCAGGAGACATGGTGACGATCCCGCTGGCAAAGGTTTGGGTAACAGTCCTGGCCAGATGACTTGCGTTTCTTTGCGTTGTTTTTAAGGCGTGATTTGCCTTTGGGTCATAAAGTCAGAGATATTATTGTTATTATTACTTAGAATTTCTCACATTGTTAAAAAAGTATTATTCTGTGTGTTGCTTCTCGTCTTCATCTGCCGCCATATTGGCTCTTAACTTATTAACCTATTTTAACTATTGATTTTTGGGTGCTTTTTATTTCCTTGCTTTTATTTCTAACCTTTATTATTTATTATTTCTTCTTGGTTATACATTTCAAGTTTTGCCTCATTATATTGTTCAGTTTCTCTGTTTTGCATTTTTATCGTTTCTTCATCATCTTTAAAATTTACACACACACACACACACACGAACATGCACATACACCATACACGCACGAAGACTAACGCACAATAACTTTTTTCTATCTCAATTCATTTTCAAATACTAATTTCTATTATCTCTATAAACATGTCTCCTATTATTCCAATAAGAATCATCATCTTGCATCCATGGCCACTGTCATGTCTTGTTATTATTACTATAATTATTATTGATATTATTATTAGTATTATTTTTATGATCATTATCATTATTTTATCATGATTATCATTTTTAATTTTTTCATATTATTAATTATATTAAAATTGTAATTATTATTATTAATATTTTTATTTTGCTGTCATCATGGTTATTAAATGCTTATTATTTATTATTTATCACCACCATCCTTCTCATCACATCAGTAGACATTATCATCAATATCATCTTTGGCATCATTAATTATATCATTTATTATCATGATCATTCATGATTTATTATTTTACCATTATGTTTTTGTTTTTATCATTTTATTACTATTCCTGTTATCATCATGATAATTATTTCCATTATTATCATCACCATCATTATAACTATTATGAATTACCGCTATTGTCACTATTACTATTCTCGTGGCGGTGTTAATCGTGACCGTGACAATAGTAAAAATGAATATCATAATAAGGGTAAGTTATAATGATGGTGATGATAATGATAGAAATAATTATCATCACCATTTCTCAGACCAAAGATGTCATGCAGAAGAAAAAAATGCTAACACGACCATATTCAATGATAGGACAAAATTTACGAAAACATAAATAATAAGAATGATAAGAAGAGTATTAATATAAGTATTAATTACGATGATATAGTATTGATTAGCATAATAATGGAACGATAACTATAATGATAATTATAACGATAAGCAATAATCGATTATAGTTATGATGATAAGAATATAATAATGATGAAGATGACGATCGTGATGATAATGACGGTGATGATAATAGTAATACTATAATGAGGATAATGATAACGATAATAATAATAAAAAATCTATGATGGTGAAGATGAAATTAAAGATATATAAGACAAAAAATAATACATTATTTCTGATAATACAATTACGATTCTCTGACACTGATAAGAAACATTTTAATAAATATGGATATAAATCAAAACAAGTTACAAGAAAATAAATGATTCGCGCACAAATATAAAATAAAAAAAATATAAAAAACGAAAAATCTGTAATGTGTGTCTGTTCTTGTCGGGAATCGAACCCGAGATCCGATTAGAGTCAGCCGTGTTAACCGTTACACTAAGAGGACTTAATGCTACTTGAGAAGAAACATTTTTTTTGTATAGAATAAATCTTTCTCTCTCTCTCTCTCTTCTCTCTCATCTCTCTCTCTCTCTCTCTCTCTCTCTCTCTCCCATCTCTATTTCTGTCCTCATTCTCACTCTCACTCTCACTCTCACTCTCACTCTCACTCTCATCTCACTCACTCTGACTCTCACTCTCACTCTGACTCTCACTCTCACTCTCTCTCTCACTCTCACTCTCACTCTCACTCTCACTCTCACTCTCTCACTCTCACTCTCACTCTCACTCTCACTCTCACTCTCACTCTCACTCCTCTCACTCTCACTCTTCACTCTCACTCTCACTCTCACTCTCACTCTCACTCTCTCTATCACTCACTCTCACTCTCTCTCACTCTCACTCTCTCACTCTCACTCTTCCACTCTCACTCTCACTCTCACTCTCTCTCTTTCTCACTCTCACTCTCACTCTCACTCTCATCTCACTCTCCTCTCTTCTCTCTCTCTCTCTCTCTCTCTCTCTCTCTCTCAGATGGGGTACTAAACTTCTCAGATAACGATAAACTATTCGGTAAAATAGCAGTTAAAAATTGATTATGAATTATGAATTCAAGGCAAACTACTACAGTTCATTATCGATATTTTTTTTTTAAAAACACCTTGCATTGAAATGTACAGTAATTTGAGCCGCAGTAATATTTATGTTATGCTAATAATTCTATTGTCAAATTGCTCTGAAAGCTGTTTCTCGTTTATAAGATTATACCTACGATTCGTCGAATTTAAGGAACTAAAATAATCGCAAAAAAACAAAGAAATCTTAATCATTTTTTTTTTTTTTGTATAAGCGATCTGAAGTGGGGAAATATATCACAAGAGAAAGAAGGGGGAAATTATACTTGACAATTATATAGAGGGAAGGAGAGAGAGGAGAGGGAGAGAGAAGAGAGAGGAGAGAGAGAGAGAGAGAGAGAAAGAGAAAGAAGAGAAAGAGAAAGGAGAAAGAGGCAGAGAAAGAGAGAAGAGAGAAGAGAGAGAAGAGAAGAGAAAGAGAAAGAAGAGAAAGAGAGAGAAAGAGAAAAGAGAAAAGGAAAGAGAAAGAGAAGAGAGAGAAGAGCATTTCGGATTAAATGTTTAGGTTGTTTTGTACCTGAATCTGTTTCATCTATTTTTGTGATAAATGGTTATTAAACCATATAATATTCATAGGAAAAGGAAAAAACTTCACAACGACAGGGAACCTACGCGAACACACCGTCCACTCGGCTTGACTGGGAATCGAACGCGGGACCTCGGAGTCGAAGTCACGCGTCGTACCAGTGCACCACTGAGTTGTATTCTTCTACACCAATTATTTATTGTTATATAGTGTGAATATAGTGACTTTGTTTCTTTGTTTCGTATTTCCCGTTACATTGTGTGTAATCGTAGTCTCCTGCAATCAAGAGTAAGATTACTGGTTCATTCTCGGTGCAGGAGACATGGTGACGATCCCGCTGGCAAAGGTTTGGGTAACAGTCCTGGCCAGATGACTTGCGTTTCTTTGCTTGTTTTTTAAGGCGTGATTTGCCTTTGGTCATAAAGTCAGGGATAGATTATTTATTATTATTAGTTAGAAGTTTCCTCACATAGTCTGTTAAAAAAGTATTATTCTGTGTGCTGCTTCTCGTCTTCATCTGCCGCCATATTGGCTCTTAACTTATTAACCTATTTTAACTATTGATTTTTTTGGTGCTTTTTATCATTCATTTCTTCTTGGTTATTCATTTCAAGTTTTGCCTCATTATTGTTCAGTTTCTCTGTTTTGCATCTGTTTTTATCGTTTCTTCATCATTCTTTAAAATTATACACACACACACACGAACATGCACATACACCCATACACGCACGAAGACTAACGCACATTAACTTTTTTCTATCTCAATTCATTTTCAAATACTTAATTTCTATTATCATTCTCTATAAACATGTCTCCTATTACCATTCCAATAAGAATCATCATCTTGCATCCATGGCCACTGTCATGTCTTGTTATTATTACTATAATTATTATTGATATTATTATTAGTATTATTTTTATGATCATTATCATTATTTTATCATGAATATCATTTTTTTCTCATGTTCATTTTCACTAATATTGCAATCATTAATATTAAAATTGTAATTTTTATTATTATCATTTTTATTGTTGTTGCTGTCATCATAGTTATTATCTGCTTCTTTTATTATTATTATCACCACCATCCTTCTCATCACTAATCAGTAGACTCATTATCATCAATATCATCTTTGGCATCATTAATGTCATTACCATTATTATCATGATCATCATTATAATATTTTTTACCATTATTGTTATTGTTTTTATAATTTTTATTACTATTCCTCTTATCATCATGATAGTTATTTCCATCATCATCATCACCATCATCATAACTCTTATGAATTACCGCTATTGTCACTATTACTATCATCGTGACGGTGATAATAGTAAAAATGAATATCATAATAGAGGTAAGTTATAATGATGGTGATGATAAAAGTAATAATAATTAGCATCACCATTTCTCAGGCCAAAGATGTCATGCAGAAGAAAAAATTGCTAACACGACCATATTCAATGATTATGATAATGATAATCACACTAACAACAATAAAGAAATTTACGAAAACATAAATAATAAGAATGATAAGAAGAGTATTAATATAAGTATTAATTACGATGATATAGTATTGATTAGCATAATAATGGAACGATAACTATAATGATAATTATAACGATAAGCAATAATCGATTATAGTTATGATGATAAGAATATAATAATGATGAAGATGACGATCGTGATGATAATGACGGTGATGATAATAGTAATACTATTGATGATAATGATAACGATATCAATAATAATAAAAGCTATGATGATGGTGAAGATGAAATTAAAGATATATAAGACAATAAATAATAACATTATTTCTGATAATACAATTACGATTCTCTGACACTGATAAGAAACATTTTAATAAATATGGATATAAATCAAAACAAGTTACAAGAAAATAAATGATTCGCGCACAAATATAAAATAAAAATTATAAAAAACGAAAAATCTGTAAATGTGTGTCTGTTCTTGTCGGGAATCGAACCCGAGATCCGATTCAGAGTCAGCCCGTTAACCGTTACACTACGAGGACTTAATGCTACTTGAGAAGAAACATTTTTTTTTTTTTTTGTATAGAATAATCCCCTTCCTTCTTCTTCTCTTCTCTCTCTCTCTCTTTCTCTCTCTCTCTCTCTCTCTCTCTCTCTCTCTCTCTCTCTCTCTCTCTCTCTCTCTCTCTCTCTCTCTCTCTCTCTCTCTCTCTCTCTCTCTCTCTCTCTCTCTCTCTCTCTCTCTCTCTCTCTCTCTCTCAGATGGGGTACTAAACTTTCAGATAACGAATAACTATTCGGTAAAATAGCAGTAAAAATTAATTATGAATTATGAATTCAAGGCAAACTACTACAGTTCATTATCGATATTTTTTTACAAACACTTTGCATTGAAATGTACAGTAATTTGAGCCGCAGTAATATTTATGTTATGCTAATAATTCTATTGTCAAATTGCTCTGAAAGCTGTTTCTCGTTTATAAGATTATACCTACGATTCGTCGAATTTAAGGAACTAAATAATCGCAAAAAAAAAGAAATCTTAATCATTTTTTTTTTTTGTATAAGCGACCTGAAGGGAAATATATCACAAGAGAAAGAAGGGGGAAATTATACTTGACAATTATAGAATAAAAAAAAAAAGGAAAAGAATGTGGATTGTTGTCCCCATCGGGAGTCGAACCGAGATCTTCTGTTTTAGAGTCAATCATGTTAACCACTACACCACAAAGACATATATCTTGGGAAAAGAAACTTATTTATATATAGAATAATCCCCCTTCTCTCTCTCTCTGTATGTATGTGTGTATTTATGTGTGTGTGTCTGTTCATCTGTCTAGCTCTATATCTGTCTGTCTTCTCTCTCTCCTTTTCTTTCTCTGTCTGCCTGCCTAAACTGTCTGTTCGTCTTTCTAGCTCTAAACTCTGTCTGTCTGTCTATCTGTCTGTCTGTCTGTCTCTCTCTCTTAATCTCACTCATATGGGGTACTGAACTTACCAAAGAACGAATAGCTATTCAATAAAATATCAGTTAAAAATGCATATTCTGAATCCAAGGCTAACTACTACAGTTCATTATCGATATTTTTTTATAATCACCTAGCATTGAAAATACAGTAATTTCCGGCAGCAATTTTTCTGTTATGCTAATGACTCTTTTGTATAAATGCTCTGAAAGCAGTTTCTCGTTTATAAGATTATACCTAAGATTGGTCGAATTTAAATAACCAAATAATCACACACACACACACACAAATTATATTCAATATTCATTTTTATAAGCGACCTGAAGTTATGAAATATATCACAAAAGAAAGAAGGGGAAAATTATGCTTGACTCTGGCCTTTGGATGTCTCACTTATGAAGTACAACAGCAGTTTCCAAAATTGGCAAAAAGTAAAACACACGACAATAATAATTAGGTACCTTTTTGAAACTAAATGTGCAAAACTTAGGTCATCCTAGAGAAAAAATAGGGTTTCATATGAAATGAATACGATGATAATGATAGCACCAATAATAACACTTTAAAAATTCGATATCTTTTTGAGACTAAATGTACAAACCTTAGATCAGCCTAGAGAAAAAATGGGGTTTTATATGAATTGATCATGATAATAATGGCAGCACCAATAATACCAATTTCAAAATTCGATATCAATGATAGTTAATATAAAAAAAATGTTTTATTTATAATGCCAACAATAAAGGTTGTCATAATAAAGGTACGATGATAATAGTTTTAATATTAAGGGAAATGATAGTTCACAATATTCATAATGATGATGATAATATGAATAAAAAACAATTGTAATACTAATAATATTGATGATGATGATGATGACAGTAATAATGTATGTATTACTTGGACCTCAGTCACTTTTATATAAACTTTAATGATGAATGAAAATCATAGCAATGACATACTAATTTTTTTTCTTTGGATTTCTCATTCACTAAGCACAACAGTTTCCAGCTTCGACAAAAAGTAAAATACATGAAAAAAAAAACAAAAAAACAAAACAAAAAGGAATGTCACACGAGTCTATGTTTGAGACTAAGCGTGCATTCCTCAGGCAAAGATGTCATCCTGGAGGAAATGAGGTTAACACGACCATATTGAATGATTATGATAATCACAACAGGAAGGCAACAGGAAGTATGATGAATAAGCATAAACAATAATAATGATAAAATTATTATTAATAGTAGTATCAGTAATGATATTGATAACCTAAAATTGTCATCATGATGATTATTAAAACTTTCACAGTAATAATGATAACAATAAACAGTAATTGATTATAGTTATGATGATGATGATGGGAATATGAAAACAATAATAAATAATGTAAAATAATGATAATAATGATTATGTTAATGATCGTGATGATGATGAGGTTGAAGATAATACTTATGGTAAGATAATGACATCAAAGATGCCTTATTTATAAAGTACAACATTTCCAGCTTTGACAAAAAGTAAAATGCAAAACAAAATAAAAAAAAGGATAGTTTTTTTTAGACTTAGTGTGTATTTCTCAAGCCAAAGATGTCATCTTAGAGAAAAATGTGTTGACACGACCGTATTTAATAATTATCATAATGAATATCACAACAGCAACAATAAAAATATAGATAGATAAACATAAATAGTAAGAATGACAATATTGATGATAATTATGATGATAACATAAAATTGATTATCACGATAATGGAAGGAGAACTATAATGATAATAATAATGATAACGAATAACATTCATTCATTTTGTTTCGTTGATGATGATAAGAATAAGATAATGATAGTGGTGATGATCGTGATGATTAAGAGGATGATGATAATACTAATAATGAGAATGATAAAGATCCTAATAATAATAATAGCTATGATGATGAAATTAAAGACATGTAAACAAGGAAATATTAAGATCAGCAATATTTCTGATATCACAATTACGATTCTAATTGTGCGATTGATAAGATACATGATAAATATTGATAAAATACAAGATTAATGAAAATAAATAATTCGCGAACAAATATGAAAATAAAGATGAAAAGTGTATTCCTCAGCCCAAAGATGTTATTCTAAAGAAAATTTGTTGACACGACCACATTCAGTGATCATGATGATGATGATTACACCAACAACAACAACAACAAATTATAAAAAAAAACATATAAAATAAGAATGATAAGAAGAGTATTAACATCAGTATTAATCATGGTAATGATATAGAATTGATTAGCATAATAATAGAACGATAACCATAATGATAATAATAATAATGCTAATGATAAACAATATTCGATTATAGTTAAGATCATGATAAGATTATAACTATGATGATGACGATCGTGATGATGATTATAAGGTGATGATAAAAACATAATTAATGATGATAATGATAGTGATATCATATAATAATAAAAGGTATTTTAATGATGATGAAATTCAAGATATAAAAGAATGGAAATCAGGCTATCAACAATATTTCTATGATATTGATAAGAAACATAACAAAGTTCTAAGAAAAATTTATGATTCGCGCACAACTATAAAATCAAGATAGAAAAAAAAAATTACTTATAGTCCCCCGTCGGGAATCGAACCCGAGATCTCCAGTTTTAGGGTCAGTCGTGTTAGCCACTACACTACAAGGGATTTTGTAATATGAAAAAACTATTTATATATAGAATAATCTATGTGTGTATGTGAGTGTGTCTTCATCTAACTCTATGTCTGTAATTTTTTCTCCTTTTCTTTCTCTGTCTCCCCGCCTGTCTGTCTGTTCATCTGTCTAGCTCTAAATCAATCAATCTCTCTCTCTCTCTCTCTCTCTCTCTCTCTCTCTCTCTCTCTCTCTCTCTCTCTCTCTCTCTCTCTCTCTCTCTCTCTCTCTCTCTCTCTCTCTCTCTCTCTCTCTCTCATATGCGGTACTATACTTAAGAACGAAAAAATATTCAATAAAATAGCAATTAAAAAAAATTATATTCTGAATTCAAGGCAAAACTGCTACAGTTAATTACCGCCCGGTATATAGCCACAGTAATTGAGCCACAGTAATTTTTATGTTATGATAATTTCTTTGTATAAATGCTATGAAAGCTATTTCTCGTTTATAAGATTATAAATAGGATTGGTCGAATTTAAGGAACTAAATAACCACTATATATATATATTATATATATATATATATATATATATATATATATATATATGTGTGTGTGTGTGTGTGTGTGTGTGTGTGTGTGTGTGTATTCAATATTTATCTTGTGAGCGACCTGAAGTGGTGAAATGTATCACCAAATAAAGGGGGAAATCATACTTGACTGCCCTTTCGATCTCACGGATGAAGCACAACCGCCGTTTCCAGCACTGCCAAGAGTAAGACCCACGTCAGTAATAACAAGGTTCCTTTTCAAGACTAAATGTGTAAACCTAAGGTCATACTTGAGAAAAAAAGTTTCATATGTAGTGATCACGATGATAATGAAAGTATGAATAATAACAATATCAAAATTCGATGTCGATGATAGTAATGATAAAAAAATATTGTATTGATAATGCCAACAATAACAGCAAATAGTTGTCATAATAAAGGTACGATGATAATTGATATTGATATTACACAATGCTTATAATGATGGATGATAATGACATTAATAGTAATAAAATAACGCTAATAGCAATACCAATGATAATAGTAATGATAACGATTATCATGTTGATAATGATAAATATAACAGTAGTAATAATAATGATAATAATGATGATGATAGAAGTAATGACGATTATAATTCCAGTGATATTGATGATAATATTGATAAAAAATAATGATGTGTGTATAATTTGGACCTCAGTCATTTTTATTTAAAATGGGAGTGAGGAAAGAAATTATAACAACCGTATCTAACTTTCCCTTTGGATGTCTCATTTACAAACTACAACAGCTTCCAACTTTGTCAAAGAGTAAAGTGACAGAATCAAGAAGGGAAAAGTCACACAAGTCTTCCTTGAAACTTGATGTGTATTCCTCAGGCCAAAGATGTCATCCTAGGAAATGAGGTTAACGCGACCAAACTGAATGATAATGATAATAATCACAACAGTAAAACAATAGGAAATATAACGGAATAAACATAAACAATGATAATGATAAGAAAAGTATTGATAGTCTTAGCAATGATGTTGATAACATGAAGTTGATCATGATTATCATAACCCTTATGGGGTTCTTGGACCCCCCTCCCCTCTCCCCCACACACTCCAAAAACGCATCTTTATGTAATTCAGAGATTTCTTGAGAATGAACTGAATAAATTAGATAAAAAAAATATGTCAACAGGGCACCTGCGTCCCACACCGTCCACTCGAACTCTTTTATTATTCATTTCCACCTAGATTATTAAACTTTCCCCCTTAACTGAAGAGAAATATGAAATTAGCAATTTTTATCATTCATTGTTTTCACATCATAGTCGCGAATAAGTTGCATGAGAAATATAAATTATTTTGACTTTTATTTACTTCATCTTGCAATGACTACCAACCAAATTATAAACATTATAAAAGAAATATTAGCTAAAGAAAAGGTATTTCCGCAGGGCACCTACGTGGGACCACACCGTCCACTTGGCTTGACTGGGAATCGAACGCGGGACCTCGGAGTCGAAGTCACGCGTCGTACCACTGCACCACTGCGTTGTGGTTGACCTAATCGCTGATCATTTATTTAAAATAACTAGTTTGAGTTTGATGAAATTTTTGTGTTATATTTTATATGGTCTTGTTTGTTTGCATACTAGTGTGTTCAATAACAGTTGTGACTGTCATTAAATCATTAGCGAGAAAATTGAGTTTAGTCGCTGTTACCTGTCATGTTTACAAGACATTTATCTTTTTCTTCTCATTGGTAAGATATATGGTTCGCTTCTCTTCATGCTGAGCGACCTCGCTGAGTTCTCGCTGCGTGATGCGGGTCTGGTTTATAAGATTATCGGAAAGATTGGTGGAATACAAGCAATTAAAATATCACAGTAAACCATAAGAAATTATAATCAATATACAATCTGAAGCGTTAGAAGATATTGCAAAAGAAAGAGAAAAAATATACTTGACTCTGGCCTTTGGATGTCTCATTTATAAAGTAGTTTCGAATATTTCCATAAAGGAAACACATGGCAATAATACTATGCTAATATCTGTCTGTCTGTCTGTCTGTCTGTCTGTCTATTAATTAATTATAACACTGGTTCGAGACATGTAAATGAATATTGGAAAAAAAAGTAATAACGAGCGACTCACAAAAAAAAAGATGAAAAAATAATAACGATTAAAAAAATGCTGTGTTAACCATTACACTACAAGGACTTTGTAACTTACGAAAAGAAAGCTATTTCTATCTAGAGTAATCCCCCCCCCCTCTCTCTCCCCTCTCCCCTTTCACTCTTTCACCCTCACCCCATCTCTCTCTCTCTCCTATTCTCTCTCTGTCCCTCCACTCTCTCTCTCTCTCTCTCTTTCATCTGTCTGGCGCTGCATCTGTCTGTCTG
>NW_020868833.1:285819-298319 GCF_003789085.1 Penaeus vannamei
GGGTCTGGTTTATAAGATTATCGTAAAGATTGGTGGAATACAAGCAATTAAAATATCACAGTAAACCATAAGAAATTATAATCAATATACAATCTGAAGCGTTAGAAGATATTGCAAAAGAAAGAGAAAAAATATACTTGACTCTGGCCTTTGGATGTCTCATTTATAAAGTAGTTTCGAATATTTCCATAAAGGATAACACATGGCAATAATACTATGCTATATATATCTGTCTGTCTGTCTGTCTGTCTGTCTGTCTATTAATTAATTATAACACTGGTTCGAGACATGTAAATGAATATTGGAAAAAAAGTAATAACGAGCGACTCACAAAAAAAAAGATGAAAAAATAATAACGATTAAAAAAATGCTGTGTTAACCATTACACTACAAGGACTTTGTAACTTACGAAAAGAAAGCTATTTCTATCTAGAGTAATCCCCCCCCCCCCTCTCTCTCTCTCCCCTCTCCCCCTTTCACTCTTTCACCTCACCCCATCTCTCTCTCTCTCTCTTCTCTCTTCCCTCCACTCTCTCTCTCTCTCTCTCTGTCTTTCATCTGTCTGGCGCTGCATCTGTCTGTCTGTATCTGTCTGTCTGTCTGTCCTCTCTTACCCCCTCCTCCTCTCACCCACCCTCACCCTATCTCTCTCTCTCCTCCTCTCTCTCTGTCTTTTCGTCTGTCTGGCTCTGTATCAGTCTTCTCTCTCTCTCTCTGTCTCCCCCTACGCTCTGCCTGTCTGTCCGTTTGTCTGTCTCCCTCTCTCTCTCTCTCGCGCGCGCGCTTTCTCGCTTTCTCTTACTTAAGGGACTTCTGGTGTGCTATATTCTGACATCATCTTTTCAATGTTTACAAAGAAATAAAGCATCCTCAATAAAATAGCAATCTTAAAACAAATTATATATTTTTACATGTGGCGAGGTAACATAGTTCTTACTCGATAATTTTGCTATAGATGCTGAATACTCAATTTCAACCACAGACATTTTCATACAATGTTGATAAATCTCTTTCATAAACGTTACGAACTCATTCTCTGTTTTATCAAATTTATTATATGCTTTTGGAAATTAAAGATATCATAAAAAATATATATTTGATTCTGCCTTTCGATCTCTCATTTATAAAGCTTAGTCGAAATTTACAATTCATGACAAAATCAGAAAGTGGTAATCCACACAACTCTATTTTTGAGACTTGTTGTGTATTTCTCAGGCCAAAGATGTCAGCCTAAAGAAAAATTTGTTACTCGACCATATTCAATGATGATGATGATCACACTAACAACAATAAAGAATTCATAAAAAACATAAATAGTAACAATGATAAGAAGAGTATTACTATCAGTATTAATTATGATGATAACATAAAATTGATTAGCATAATAATGGAATGATAACTAAAGATAATAATGATAACGATACACAATATTTGATTATAGTTATGATGATAAGAATACAATAATGATGATGACGATCGTGATGATTATGTGGGTGATGATAATAACAATGCTAATGATGATAATGATAATGATATTGATAATGCTAAAAGCTATGATGATGATGAGGATGAAATCAGAAATATACAAGAAAGGCAATAATATTAACAATATTTTTGAAGTCACAATTACGATTCTATGATATTGATATGAAACATGTTAATATATATGGATATTAATAAAAACAACTTCCAAGAAAATCACTAATTCGCGCTCAAATATAAAATATAAGTAACATAAAAACAAAAAGTTAGATTTGTCTCCGTCGGAATCGAACCCGAAATCTCCTGAGTCAGAGGCAGACACGTTAACCACTTCGCCACAAAGACTTATTAGAACATAAACGAAATATATTTGTTTTATAAACTAATCCCGTACCCCCTTCTCTATGTGTGTGTGTGCCTGTCGCTTTATATCTGTCTGTTGTACTAAACCTACTAAAGAACGAATAGTTATTCAATAAAAGGTTGTATTTATTTTAAAAAAGAATGTAAATTCTCAATTCAAGGGAAACTAATAGTTCATTAGCGATATATTTTATTAACACATAGCATTCAAGTATACCGTAATTTGAGCCACATTAATTCTATATGCTGTGCTAACAATTCTTTTGTATACATGCTACGAGAGCTGTTTCTCGTTTAATAATTTAAGGAACTAAAAAAAAAAAAAAAAAAAGAAGAAAAAAAGAAAAAGAAGATAAAATATATATACATATTCAGTATTTATTTTTAAGTGACCTGAAATGTTAAAATATATCACGAAAGAAGGAAGGGAAAAATTACACTTGATACAGACTGTTAGATGTCTTATTTACGAGGTTTGGCAAACACTTCCCAGCATTGCCAAAAGTAAAGCACATGACAATATTAATAAGGAACCTTTTTAAGACTAAATGTGTGAATCTCAGGTCATCCTAGAGAAAAAAATAGGGTTTTATAATTGGTAAGGATGGTAATGACAGCACCAATAACATCAAAATTCGATGTCAGTGGTAGTGATGATGATATATATATATATATATATATATATATATATATATATATATATATATATATATATATGTGTGTGTGTGTGTGTGTGTGTGTGTGTGTGTGTGTGTGTGTGTGTGTGTGTGTGTATGTGTGTGTGCTAATGTGTTATAATGATAATAATATTATTATAATAAAGAATGATAAAAAAATAATGATAGTTCACAATACATATGATAGTGATGACGATAATAACATCAACAGTAATAAAATAATGATAAAAGCAATACATATAATAATACAATAACTACTAATTATAATGATAATAATATTATGATGATGATTATTAATAAGCGTATAATCTGGACCTCAGTTTTATATAAGATGGTGGAATCTTAAAGGACATTTAAATTTCCCGTTAAATTTATAAAGGACAACAGTTTCCAGCTTGTCAAAAAAAAATATAATAATAAAAGAAAGAAAGAAAATGAATTTTGTCAAAAAAAAAGAAAAAGAAAAAAAGAAAAATGAGGTTAACACGACCATATTGAATGATAATAAAATAATAATTATAACAATAAAGGAAATATAGTGGAATAATCATAGACAATAATAATGATAATAGTAATAATGATCAAAGTTGATTATCATGATGATCATTTGGGTTCTTGGACCCCTCCCCCCCCCCCTCCCCCCTCCCCACTCTCTATGAAAGCATCTTTATGTAATTCAGAGATTTCTTAGAATGGCCTAACTTTCTAAAGACTCCAAGAACCATATTGAATCTATCGCATAGTAGGTCTTTTCGCTGAAAAGTGCCATCGGCTCGCAGGAACATTGCCGACTGCGGTGAATAGATGATTAGTGATGGCGACATATGACTGCGAGGCGCTTGGCCGAAGAGAAATCTGAGATTCGCAACTTTTATTATTGATTAAAAAGTTTCACATATTTCCGAGGAAGTTGCATGGGATGTTATGCAAATTATCTTGATTCTTTATTTACCTATTTCTCTTATAATTGCACAAAATAAATTATAAAATAAATTAGATAAAATATATCATTGCAGGGCACCTGCGTGGAACCACACCGTCCACTCGGCTTGACTGGGAATCGAACGCGGGACCTCGGAGTCGAAGTCACGCGTCGTACCAGTGCACCACTGCGTTGTGATTAACGGTGACCATTAATTTAAAATAATTAGTTTGAGGTATGACAAAATGGGTTTCTTATATGTAAAATATATTCGTTATACAAGGAGGAACATTTTTTAGAGCGACCTGGAGCTATGAAAAAATCATAATAAAGATACATTTAATTCTGCCGCCGAATGTCTCATTTATGAACAACAGCAAGTTCAATCTTTGCCAAAAAGTAGAATACGTGACAGAATCAATCAGGGCTACGTCACACAAGTCTATTTTTGAGACTTAATGTATATATCATTCCAAGAAAAAAGTATTGACCCAACCATATTCATGATCATGATGATGCTAATCACATCAACAACAATGGAGAAAATTCATAAAAATATAAATAATAAAAATGATGAAAAGAGTACCAATATCAGCATTAATTATGATGATAACATAAAATTGATTAGCATAATGATGAAGCGGTGGAACATGTCGGGAAAGAAAGAAGGGAAGGTTATATTTGACTGGCCTTTGGGTGTCTCATTTATGAACTCCAGCAGCAGGTTCCAGCATTGCCATCACAATGATATCACAATTACTATTCTAATTATACTATTGATTAGGGACAAGTTAATAAAGGTTGATATAAAAGAGTTACTTGAAAACCAACGAGTCGCGAATAAATCTAAAAAAAAGGAAAAAAAAATATGTCCTCCGTCTCGAATTTAAAGCCACTATATTACAAGGGCTTAATGATAGGGAAAAGGAAAGCAATTTTTATCTAGAGTGATCCCCTTCCCGCCCTCTCTCTCATCCTCCCTCCCTCTCTCTCTCTCTCTCTCTCTATCTATCTCTCTCTCTCTCTCTCTCTCTCCTCTCTCTCTCTTTCTCTCTCTCTCTCTCTCCTCCTCTCTCTCTCCTCTCTCTCTCTCTCTTCTCTCCTCTCTCTGTCTCTCTCTCCCCTCCTCTTTCTCTCCTCTCTCTCTCTCTCTCTCTCTCTCCTCTTTTCTCTCTCTCTCTCTCTCTTTCTCTCTTTCGTCTTCTCTCCTTCTTCTCTCTCTCTCTCTCTCTCTCTTTCTTTCTCTCTCCTCTCTCCTCCCTCTTTCTCTCTCTCTCTCTTTCCTCTCTTTTCCTCTCTCTCTCTCTTTCTCTCCTTCTCTCTCTCTCTCTGTCTTCTCTTTCTCTCTCTCTCTCTCTCTCTCTCTCTCTCACTCTACTCTTTCTCTCTCTCCTCTCTTCCTTCTTCTTCTTCTTCTTTTCTCTTCTTTCTTCTTCTTCTTCTTCTTCTTCTCTCTTCTCTCTTCTCTCTCTCTCTCTCTCTCTCTCTCTCTCTCTCTCTTCTCTCTCTCTCTCTTCTTCTCTCTCTCTCGCTCTCTATGAGGACAAACTTAACGAAGAACGAATTCAAAAAATAACAAATTAAGAAAGAACATATATGTTCTGCGCTCGAGGCAACCTGCAGTTTAGTTTAGAGTCATCTGAACCGAAGTAGATTTTATATATTATGTTGATAATTATTTTCTGTAAATGCTATGAAATCTGTTTCTGGTTAATGAGATTTTAAATGTGATTGGGTGAATTTAAGGAACTAAAATTCACAGAGAAGATAAATAACGATAAAATAAGAAAGACATAAGTGACGAAATATCTTCTCTGTCCCGGCTCAAATCCGCCCGTTTTGTACAAGGCATTATAAGTAAAATGACGTATAAGGAACAAGGGAATATAGGGGGAATCTACCAATGAATAAGGAATTGAACCTGATTATATGAAATCCGATCTGCGCAGAGTTTTGTTAGGATCTGATTCTATAGTTTTTTTGGTTCAAGGTATTTATTTCGCATTACAAAACCATTTGTTAACAAAAATCAATAAAATTTACAAATAAACTAGATAAAACATATCGTGCAAGGTACCTACGTGAAACCACACTGTCCACTCGGCTTGACTGGGAATCGAACGCGGGACCTCGGAGTCGAAGTCACGCGTCGTACCAGTGCACCACTGCGTTGTATTCTTTTATAGCAATAATAAGTTATTTATTGTTTATACTGAATATAGTGACTCTTTTTTTTGTTTCGTATTTCCCGTTATTGTGTGTGTAATCGTAGTCTCCTGCAATCAAGAGTAAGTTACTGGTTCATTCTCGTGCAGGAGACATGGTGACGATCCCGCTGGCAAAGGTTTGGGTAACAGTCCTGGCCAGATGACTTGGCGTTTCTTTGCGTTGTTTTAAAGGCGTGATTTGCCTTTGGGTCATAAAGTCAGAGATAGATTATTGTTATTATTAGTTAGAAGTTTCCTCACATAGTCTGTTAAAAAAGTATTATTCTGTGTGTGCTTCTCGTCTTCATCTGCCGCCATATTGGCTCTTAACTTATTAACCTATTTTAACTATATTTTTTTGGGTGCTTTTTATTTCCTTGCTTTTATTTCTAACCTTTATTATTTATTATTTCTTCTTGGTTATACATTTAAAGTTTTGCCTCATTATTGTTCAGTTTCTCTGTTTTGATTTTTATCGTTTCTTCATCATTCTTTAAAATTACACACACACACACACACATGCACATACACCCATACACGCACGAAGACTAACGCACATTAACTTTTTTCTATCTCAATTCATTTTCAAATACTTAATTTCTATTATCATACTCTTAAACATGTCTCCTATTACCATTCCAATAAGAATCATCATCTTGCATCCATGGCCACTGTCATGTCTTGTTATTATTTACTATAATTATTATTGATATTATTATTAGTATTATTTTTATCATTATCATTATTTTATCATGAATATCATTTTTTCTCATTTTCATTTTCACTAATATTGCAATCATTAATACTAAAATTGTAATTTCTATTATTATCATTTTTATTGTTGTTGCTGTCATCATAGTTATTATCTGCTTCTTCTTATTATTATTATCACCACCATCCTTCTCATCACCAATCAGTAGACTCATTATCATCAATATCATCTTTGGCATCATTAATATCATTACCATTATTATCATGATCATCATTATAAATATTTTTACCATTATTGTTATTGTTTTTATCATTTTTTATTACTATTCCTCTTATCACCATGATAGTTATTTCCATTATCATCATCACCATCATTATAACTCTTATGAATTACCGCTATTATCACTATTACTATAATCGTGACCGTGACAATAGTAAAAATGAATATCATAATAAGGGTAAGTTATAATGATGGTGACGATAATAGTAGTAATAACTATCATCACCATTTCTCAGGCCAAAGATGGCATGCAAAAGAAAAAATTGCTAACACGACCATATTCAATGATTATGATAATGATAATCACACAAACAACAATAAAGAAATTTACGAAAACATAAATAATAAAAATGACAAGAAGAGTATTAATATAAGTATTAATTAATATGATATAGTATTGATTAGCATAATAATGGAACGATAACTATAATGGTAATTATAACGATAAGCAATAATCGATTATAGTTATGATGATAAGAATATAATAATGATGAAGATGACGATCGTGATGATAATGACGGTGATGATAATAGTAATACTATTGATGATAATGATAACGATATCAATAATAATAAAAGCTATGATGGTGAAGAGGAAATTAAAGATATATAAGACAATAAATAATAACATTATTTCTGATAATACAATTACGATTCTCTGACACTGATAAGAACATTTTTGATAAATATGGATATGAATCAAAACAAATTTTAAGAAAATCAATGATTCGGGCACAAATATAAAATAAAAAATGATAATAAACGAAAAATCTGTAAATGTGTGTCAGTTCTTGTCGGGAATCGAACCCGAGATCCGATTTAGAGTCAGCCGCGTTAACCGTTACACTACGAGGACTTAATGCTACTTGAGAAGAAACATTTTTTTTATATAGAATAATCCCCTTCCTTCTCTTTCTCTCTCTCTCTCTCTCTTTCAGATGGGGTACTAAACTTCTCAGATAACGAATAACTTTCGGTAAAATAGCAGTTAAAATTTATTATGATTATGAACTCAAGGCAAACTACTACAGTTCATTATCGATATTTTTTACAAACACTTTGCATTGAATGTACAGTAATTTGAGCCGCAGTAATATTTATGTTATGCTAATAATTCTATTGTCAAATTGCTCTGAAAGCTGTTTCTCGTTTATAAGATTATACCTACGATTCGTCGAATTTAAGGAACTAAATAATCGCAAAAAACAAGAAAAATCTTAATCATTTTTTTGTATAAGCGACCTGAAGTGGGGAAATATATCACAAGAGAAAGAAGGGGAAAATTATACTTGACAATTATAGAGGGAGAGGGAGAGGGAGAGGGAGAGAGAAGAGAGAGAAAGAGAGAGAGAGAGAGAGAGAGAGAGAGAGAGAGAAGAGAGAAGAGAGAAAGAGAGAAAGAGAGAGAAAGAGAGAAAGAGAGAAGAGAGAAAGAGAGAAAGAGAGAAAGAGAGAGAGAGAGAGAGAGAGAGAGAGAGAGAGAGAAGATTATTAATATGGTTTATTAAACCATAAAATATTCATAGGAAAAGGAAAAACTTCACAACGACAGGGAACCTACGCGAACCACACCGTCCACTCGGCTTGACTGGGAATCGAACGCGGGACCTCGGAGTCGAAGTCACGCGTCGTACCAGTGCACACTGTTGTATTCTTCTACACCAATAAGTTATTTATTGTTTATACTGTGAATATAGTGATTTGTTTTTTTTTGTTTCATATTTTTCGTTGCAATTGTGTGTAATCGTAGTCTCCTGCAATCAAGAGTGAGATTACTGGTTCATTCTCGGTGCAGGAGACATGGTGACGATCCCGCTGCAAAGGTTTGGGTAACAGTCCTGGCCAGATGACTTGCGTTTCTTTGCGTTGTTTTTAAGGCGTGATTTGCCTTTGGGTCATAAAGTCAGAGATAGATTATTGTTATTATTAGTTAGAAGTTTCCTCACATAGTCTGTTAAAAAAGTATTATTCTGTGTGTTGCTTCTCGTCTTCATCTGCCGCCATATTGGCTCTTAACTTATTAACCTATTTTAACTATTGATTTTTTTTGGGTGCTTTTTATTTTTTTGCTTTTTTTTATATTATTTCTTCTTGGTTATTAATTTAAGTTTTGCCTCATTATTGTTCAGTTCTCTGTTTTGCATCTGTTTTTTATCGTTTCTTTCATCATTCTTTTAAAATTACCACACACACACNTCGTGGACCACCGAACGCGTACCTATTCTTCATTTTGTAACAAATGGCGCACAATAGGAGTGGATCAATCGCCCTCATATTTCATTGGTGAGCGAAGGAGGGAGGGAGGAAACGTGGCAGAAACAGAAATGGGAAGAGCGATGGCAACGTTTGTATCGCCAACGTTAGTGGGGAAGAAACGTTTTTTTCTGTGTTATAGTTTACCTTTCGATGACTGCAGTTGAAAGAAACGTTATTGTGTGTGTGTGTGTGTGTGTGTGTGTGTGTGTGTGTGTGTGTGTGTTATCTTTCAATGATTACAATTTGGTGGGATTTTGTATTGGATTTTCAGGTTTTATGAAATAATTTGTTCGTATTTGTAATGCTGTGCTACTTAAAGACCAGTGATTTCTTATATGATATATCCTTTTCAATACTTAAATGGGAAATACCATGACCACCATTACTACACTTATATCATCATTGCCATCGTTTATATCTGCAGTGATGTATCATTAGAATTATTATCCATATTATTTCTTATAATCACACTATCAATGTACAGTATTACAGTCATGATTCTTGTTATTTTTTACATTACGAAAGCGAGGCTCATCCGACTCCGGGCTGACAGGCAGGACTATTCCCTCAACATCACTCGACGTCTGTAAGCCTTTTCCACCTCCTCTTCCAGCTCCCTTCTTCCTCCTTCTCCTCCTTCTTAACCTCTTACTCCTCCTCTCCTCTTCTCCTCGTCCTCCTTATTCTTTTCCTCCTCCCTATTCCCTCCTCTTCTCCTTTCTCCTTACTTCTTTTTTTTTCCTCCTTCTCCTCCTCCTCTTTTCCTTTTCCTTCTCCTTTCTTTCTTCTTCCTCCTTTTTCCTTCTCCTCCTCTCTTCTTCCTTTCTCCTCTTCTTCTTTTTCTCCTCCTCTTCCTCCTCTTCTTCTTCTTCTTCCCTTTCTCCTCCTCCTCCTTTCTCTCCTCTTCTTCTTTCTTCACTCACTCCTGTTCTTTCTTCTTTTCCTTCTATCCTCTCTTCCTCTTCTTCTTCCTCTCTCTTCTTTCTCCTCCTTTCCTCTCTTTATTCCTCCTCCTTTATCTCCTCTTCCTTCAGCACGGGAATGTCCACACGTTGATTGAACAATAACAGCAGACTGACTGTCTGTCTGCACCACCCTCCTCTCTCTCTCTCTCTCATCTTCTCTCTCTCGTCTCTCTCTCTCTCTCTCTCGTGTGGTTGTGTGTGTGTGTGTGTGGTGTGTGTGTGTGTGTGTGTGTGTGTGTGTGTGTGTGTGCTGTGTATATATATATAATATATATATATATATATATATATATATATATATATATATATATATATATATATATATATATATATATATATATATATATATATATTATATATATATATATATATATATATATATATATATATATATATATATATATATATATATATATATATATATATATATAGCCACATAGTACGGACTAGGGATTTGGCTTATGGTAAAAGCCCACTCATTGGGCTGGCGCTTTCAAGCAGCTGGCCTCGGGGAGCCTCCGCTGTCTGGGAAGCGTGCCGGTCCCAAGCACGGGCAAACTGGCGAGGGTTGCATCAGGAAGGGCATCCAGCAGATACAGCTAAAGAAGATAGCTCAGAGGAGGAAGAGGAAGAGGGTGGAGGAAGTATGACTGGAGGAGGTCAGGAGATAGTGGACCTGACGGATAGGCGCAGGATTAACATCATGCGTGCCCAAGAGACGAAATGGAAAGGGCGCAGGCGAGGGAAATCGGAAATGGTTTCAAGTTTCTCTCCATTGGGAGCGACGGAAGGCGCAATGGAGTTGGTATCATCCCGAATGATGGCATCAGGAAAGGCGTCTTGAGTGTGAATAGGCGATCAGAGAAAACATCTGGGTGAGAGTAGATCTTGAAGCGGGAATTGTAAACTTCATGAGTGCTTATGCACCGCAAATGTGTGATGAAGAGGAGGAACGCATTTTTGGGAAGACCTAGAGGAGGATCTGAGGGAAATAGCAAAGACTGAAAAGCTATGAATTGGAGAGGAGATTCCAATGTCCACTGCAAGAGAGCATCAAGAAGAAGAAGAAGCAAAGAAAACCTTAGACATGGGGAACGCCGACGAGAATAAAGAAGTCTACAAGTGGTCAAAGAAAGAAGCAAAGAAGAGCGTTGCCCGGACAAAGGCAATATCAAGTGCTCTACAAGGACATGCAGACCATTGATGGACGGAAGCGGGCGTCGGGAATGGCGAAGCAGCGAGACAAGAACTCAAAGGACATCTACTAGACAGTGGTGATCAAGGATGAAAAGGGCAATACGTGGAAAATGATGAGATACGGAAGAAATGGCAGGAATATTTAAACAAACTGAAAAATGAGGAAAAGCCTTTACTCCTTCACCGTCCCATATCCTTCTCATCCGCCTCCCTCTTCTCTTTTTTTTCCCCTTCACCTCTCTCTCCACCTCTCCCTCCTTCCCCCCCCTTCTCTCCCTTCCCCCTCCCTCTCTCCCCTCCTTCCCCTTCTCTCCCCTCCCTCCCCTCTTCCCTCCCCCTCCCCCCTGCCTCCTTCCTATTCCTACCTTCTCTCCCCTCCCTCTCTCTCCCTCTTCCCCCTTTCTTCCTCCTCCCTCCCCCTCCCCCCCTGCCTCCCCTCTCCCTCCCCCTTCTTTCCCTCCTTCTACTTCTCTCCCTTCTCTCCCTTTTCTCTCCCTCCCCCTTCCCCTTTCCTCCTTCCTTCTTCCCCTCCTCCTCTCCCCCTTTTTCTCTCCCCTCCCCCCTCCCCTCCCCCCCCTCCCTTCCCTCTTCCTACTCCTCCTTCTCCCCTCCTCCGCCCCATTACGAAGCTGCCCTGCGTCTGGATGCGGCTAAATTGTGTCTCTCGTTACGTGGGTTCGAGAAGAGTCCGAGCGGTGGCTGGGATAGGGGAGGCTAGCGGGGAGGACGATCAGCGTTTCGGTTCTCTTTTTTCTCTCTGGACGATGCGAGACACGAGGAGAAGGGGGGTTGGGGTATCAGGGAGAAACATTGCTTTGTGTTTATTTGTGTCTATTTATACTCGCATATGCATGTAGTGCCTCGCAGATAATACAAAAGCGAATACACACTGGCATACATACATACATTCATACATACATACACCCACAGACACACACGGGCGCATGCATACACACAGATGCAAATGCAGTCTATTAAGGTGAAATTAAATAGATAAGTAAGAAAGATAAATAACGATGAAATGTATTTAGTATAATATAGTCAATAAATAGTTATTAAAGAAGAGAATAATGTAATTGATAAGTAATAGATAAAAGATGCAGTCAACAAGAAATAGATGAACAAATAGTAACAGATGAATAGATTAAGGTAATAGATAAGCAAAGTAAGATAAATGCTATAAATGTAATGAATAAATGGTAAGCAAAAATAAAATGATTCAGAGTAAAAGCAAAAACCGATCTTTGGCCTTTGATGAGCGCCTCCCGCTCATGGCAGCTTCTCCTCGACCTAAAAATTATATACGCAAATTGACGAGAATTTCTGTCACTCTCTAAAGTTTTAAATTATGCGGACGATTCGACCTCCCTTTCTCGTCCTGCTCCTCCTCCGCCTCCTCTTTCTCATCATATATATAATATATAAATGGATAACAACACAC
>NW_020868833.1:303319-315402 GCF_003789085.1 Penaeus vannamei
CATGTAAATCTCAGGAAAATTTCGGAAGCTGTGTTTATGTCACAACAGGCAACTGGCTTATCCTGTCATTATGTTTGACATGGAATTGACTGATATTTTCTATGATCTGTGTAACTTTTTAAAGAATACCCTCTCAGTTTAAGCAGAAAGCTCGGTCATGCCTGTAGTTTGGCTTGACATAGAGACAGAGGAAAAGAGAGCAAATGGATGAATGGGGAGTGGGGAGAAAAAAAATAAGAAGGAGAGGGAAAGAGACACATGGATGAAAGAATGAGAAAAATGAATGAGGGAGTGAGTTGTAGAAAGTTGCTCAGGCATTAAACTCATTTGTGATAGAATTTCCCTATGGCATATTGAGCCCCACATCAAGGACTGCACACAGTCAGCCAATTGAATGAAAAACCTACATATATTTTGCTTTCTTGGTTTTTACCTCTGATGATGGGGCCTGATTTATTTGTGATGTAATATGATGCAACAGTAACCCTAAGCTGTGTATAGCTGGCCCACCTACTGCGAGTCATAACGTATATATACCCGTCATAGGCTGTTATGTCATGATGACTATAGCTGTCATTGGCTGTTATGTCATGATGGCTATAGCAATACCAGTTACTGAAGGGTTAACTGTGTCATACACATTTCTCTTGGAAGGAAGGCCTGAATGAAGAGCCATCAAGCAGGGTTGCCTGTGTGTGCTATATTTACTTGCCACTTAGTTATTTGAGCCTTCGTTGCATTGACCTGATAAGACATCTGGCATTAGTTGGTTAAGAGAGAAGCTAAAGATGGGAGAGGGAGTGCTTCTGTGATGTTATCAGGGCTTCCAACACTTTGCTTGGAACTCAAATGTGTTGTTGACGGCATCTACCCCTGGGTAGATGCCGTCAAACCTACTCATCATATTAACTTCAGTTTTTTATTATATTCATCATGTGATATGAAACCGTAAGTTTTATCAAAAAGAATTTTAAAAATGTTGATTTTAGATTCACATGGTATTCATTATTAATATCCTTTCCGAATGCTACTTCTTATTGTTATTCTGTTAGTGTTACTCCAGATCTTATTATGTTTATTTTAATTTTTCAATATTTTTAATGTTACAAAGTAGTTAAGTGTAATAAATGCACATATATATGCAAATGTAATGATTCTGAATTTGTTATTTTTCAGCTGTTCACTGCACACATGGTTTCAACAGAACAGGTTTTCTGATAAGCTCTTACTTTATTATGAAAAATGACTGGGCTATCGACTATGCAATCAGCGCATTTGCAAAAGCCAGGTAGGTTCTGTTTTTATCATCATTAACTTTATCTTCTTTCCAGAGCTCCATAGAAAGTTTGGAGCTATGTATATGTTGCTTTCCAAATCCATTGGACAGTTGCCTTTCTCATAGTGTAATACTTTTGTTTTCTAAAGGTAGTGGCTTTTTGGCCATCTTACATCAAATTTGAAGGCAGGTATATGTGTATATATATTACAGGCATGTATATATATATATTATATATATATATAATATATATATATATATAATATATATATATATATATTTTTTTTTTTTTTTTTTTTTTTTTTTTTTTTTTTTTTTTTTTTTTTTTTACTAAGTAGAAATAAATAATAAAAAAAAAACCTGATGTTTATCAGTGTGATTGTCTAGTGATTTACTCTACTCCAATCAACAGACATCCAGGCATATACAAAGCAGACTACCTGTGTGAACTTTATTCTCGATCAGGTGATGACCCTAATGATGCCCCACCTGCCCCAGAATTGCCGGACTGGTGCCATGGTATGTTTTTGTGTATAATTGATGTTAGAAGTAAGAGTGTTCAAGTCTGTTTAAAAAGAGCAGTATGCTCTGGTCTTTCTGATTTTATGAGAAAAATTTTAGTTCATGGTTAGAAAGAGACTGGTGTGGCAGTAATATTAGCTATTGTTTGTAAAAAATATATTAAAGATTTTATATATATATTTTTTAATTTTTTATTTTTTATTATTTTTTTAATGCTATGTTTCTAATTGTACTGAATCCTATAATTGCAGAAGACAGTTTTGTAGATGATGATGATGAAAGCATAGGGGGGGGAGGCGGTGGAGGAGGTGGAAGAGGGAAGAAGAGAGAAAAAAACAAGAAAAACCCCACCTTCATGGAGGGAGTTTCTGGTGTTTATCCTATCACAGTTCAGCCAAAGCTGTCTGAAATACAGAGGCGGATACAGCAGTTATGTAATTGGAATGGGTAAGGAGGATTTTCTCCTTTTTCTATCATATGGCTTACTTTGTTGAAGGTTGAAAAATGAATTTTAAGTGATACCTGGTAAAACCCATTTATGCTTATAATAGCTGGTGTGTTAACTTTCATTGGTATGCATTCATAGCAATTCATGTTTGAATATTAATTTTTAGGTGGAAGGAGTTATATTTGCAGTTTTCTGTGAAATTGAAATGAGAGTTAAATGTGTTTGGAACTGGGTTCCCCGGATGTCAGCCAGTCAGCATGGACCAAGAAAACCTTGGTTTCTTGCGAGACAAGCCCTATAAAGTGTCTTGGAAGGCGGACGGGACGAGATACATGATGCTCATAAGTATGGAGTTTTATAGTATAAGAATAGGTGTTAAATTTTAAGTTAAGTAAGCTTGTACACATCCATGTTTTACTAAACGAATTTAAAGTTATACAGTATCATTGAGGTTGAATAGAACAGGGTAGTACTATATTTTTATTGTCTGTGGATTGCTATAAGATCTCAGCATACTTGAAAGCCATTTCTAAATATTTTACTCCCATGCTCTTTTACAGATGGGAGGAAGGAAGTCTATTTGGCAGATCGTGACAATAGCATCTTCCAGGCGCCCGAAGTGGAGTTCCGACAGAAATTTGACCTGATGGTACACATGTCGGATACACTAGTTGATGGGGTACGTTATTCCCCCCTTATTTTTTTTTTCTTACTTTCTCTTTCGCCCTTTCTTTTCCTTCTTCATTGTTTCTTTTGTTTTCTTTCTTTTTAATTTTTTTGTATTTTATAATTTCTTTTATCTTAGTCATTCTTGTCTTTTTAAGTTTTATAATTTCTTTTATCTTAGTCATTCTTGTCTTTTTAAGTTTTCCATTCTTTTATTTCTTCTCTCATTATGTCTTTTATTCTCATCTTATTCTTTCTTCCCATTTGTTTCTTTCATATTTTCCTTTCTTTTATGTATCCTTTCCTTCTTTTATTCTTTTCTATCCACCTTCATTCTTATCGATCTTCCTCTCCTTCTATTTCTTTTCTGGCTTTGTCATAAGTGAAAAAGAAAAGGCAAAAAAACAAAAGAAAAAAAAACAACCAGAATGATAAATCAACCAGAAGAGATATATTTGCTAACATAACTACAGTTGCATTAGAAGTGAATCTTAAGAGAAAAACATATCATTTCTTACAAAGAAAATGAAAAGAAACCAAAGGAAAGGCAAGGTGTAATCAAGATGTGATGAAGTAGCATCTTAAGTTTATGCATTGCTTCCAGTTGTCCAGAAGCTTTTTTTAAAGATTTAAACTGGAGTTTTGTTTGAAACTTTGCAGGAGATGGTCATAGACACAAATCCCAAGACAGGCGAAAAAACTCCACGATATCTCATCTACGATGCTGTCCAAATTCAGGGTCGGGACATCATAAACGACACTTTCCAAATGAGATATGAACGGATTATGGTGAGTACTTTTTTTTATTGCTATATGTACCTAAGAATAAATATGCAGGCATAGCTATAGTCTGGGGTAACTGTAGGGTGTTCAGTTGTATGTCAGAATTCCCATGTGAGCCAGACTAAAAACTGAACTGCAAGTGATAATAGGCCTCATCTGCTATCCATGCTATAAACATAATTGAAATTAAGTTGAGTGCTTGAGTGCAATTTTCGTCTTCTGAAGCTGCAGGATATTTTTTATTTGTTCATCATTGATTAATTAATCATTATTTTTCTTACTTTATATGGCAAATACCTTCGATTCTCTCACAAACAAAGAGATTTAAGCCATGAATGTATAATTACCTTGAAGAAAGGACCTGTAAGGGGAATGGAAGAGGCTGCGACCATGGAAGTAGGACTGTATATAAAAAATGTGACCACGATTGTGGCCAACTGGGCCATTGGGGTTAATTTTGCTTCCAACATTGAGGTGGTGATTGCCGAATAATGTGAGCAGATATTTAACATGTCTTTGACAGGATGTTGATGTAGTCTGTTACAGTGTAGGCTAGGCTTATAAAAGTTTAATTCTTGTATATCTGAGAGGGGGCATCTTTATAATACCTTCCTTGGGTTTGAGTCTTGACAAATTATCTTAATTTGTTGTAGATTTCTTTTAATCTGAAATGGAAAACAGCTTTACAGCTGTGTTATTTTAACAGTTCACTTAGTCCATGAAATGAAAGTAACAAAATATGTATACATGTTTATGAGCATTGCAATCAAAACCGATTACCAGTTTATATACATTTTCACTTCATAAGAATCTTCTCACATGACCTATAATTCTGAAATTTCTCATATCTCAAGATAAGCAGATGTTCCTTATTTCTAGTGACTCCCGTTTCTTTTCATTTTACAACTGACTCTTCACATTACAGACGGATATCATCTGCCCGAGAAATGCTGCCATAGAAAAGGGCCTCCTAAACAAACAGAAGGAACCCTTCAGCGTGCGGAGAAAGGATTTCTGGGATGCCAACGAGCACTATACCCAGAAGCTCCTGAGCGAATCATTCCAGTCCAAGCTGTGCCACGAACCCGATGGTTTGGTATTCCAGCCCGAGTGTGATGTAGGTTGAGGCGTTTGGTTTGTTGTAGTAAATATCCATATAAATCATTGTTAAAACGTTTGTGAGAGATAAGAGATGAGAGTGAGTGAGAGATGAGTAAGTGAGTTACTTAGTTGAGTATACATTTATGTGTATATCCATATATGCATTTTATGTGTGTGTACTCCTTGATATGTATGTATACATACACACAGTATTTGTATTTGTATTTGTATTCAAGTAAATGTACACATACACATACATGAATAGTACCCATGCACATGCACTTTCACATTCACATTTACATTTACCTTTACCTTTACATTTACATTTATATTTACATTTACATAAATGCATACATACATACATACATTTATTTTGTGAATTTGTTTCTTTTTTTATTTTCATTGTGTCATGGGATGTGTATTATAATGATATTTATGGAAGTGATATGGTATATGACAAATTTAATTAATCATAATAATTTTATGAAAATTTTTCAAGCCCTTGGTTAGTGTGTGAAAAAATATTGATATATACCCAGTGCTATATGACGTTGATGTCTAACACACCTATATGTTTTAACCATTAACCATTATATTACAGCCCTACGTACCTGGAAGGTGTGATCTAGTCCTGAAATGGAAACCTCCAAGCCACAATTCTGTTGATTTTAAGTTAAAAATTGTCAAGAAAGGTGGTGTAGGGTGAGTATGTACATTTTTGTTTAAGAAGTATTTGTGATCTTTTCTTGTTTTGTTACTGTTGTCTATGCTTTAATCATCTAATTATGACAGTGCCAATACAGCATCATTGCGTTAGCCTAGTCTATCTTGTAGCCCGATTCCAACAAGAAATTGAACACTGGGCTTGTCCTGTACAACTCCTGGCCTAAGGTAGCGGAGTTTTAGGTCAACCCACTAATGACGGGTGTCCCACATATGAGACAACCGAAAAAATAAACATTGCCGGGTGTCCTGCCAATATGACGCTGTATTGGGGCTCGCACTTTGACACAGCAGCGGGCCACAGCTGGCAGGCGGACAGACACCGTGGCAGCTCCGCCTGCCGATTTTGTAGCCGCCCAAAATCTTTTATTTTTGGCTTCAAAATATACCAGCGTTAATATTTTATTTATATATTCTGTCCCATAGGATTGTCAGATTAGTCACACTCTCTATTCTTGTCTTTATGTTTGTTTGTTGAGCTTACATTCTGGGTACTTCATGTGTTTGTACTGCTGCTTAGGTAAGTTAGGTACCTCCTATCGATTTTGCAAATAATATATATCTGGTAGTAGGAGAGTTTGCGAGCATTTTATTTCTCTTTAAAGGAAAAAATAACTGCTTTCTGAATAATACTGGATTTGCTGAATGCAAATGAATCTTTATTGTCAGATGCTAATATGAAAAGGTTCCTCCATATTGTTTTATGCAAGGGCAGTAGATATCCATTGGAAATATGAGCATAAGCTATGCAGTTCCTCTGACTGTGTAGGATGCTGTCATTTAAGATGAAAATTATAGGCATTTTTATTAATGTGTTGATTTTTATGTATTAAAATTTGAATTAACACATGCATTTCACTTTGTAGGATAGTATGTTTTTTTTCTCTTAGTAATATCATCAATTTTCAAGTGCTATGATATGTTTGTTAATTGCAGCACAATAATATGCTCTACAAACAGTAGAATAATAAAACTTCATTTAGTTCATTGGTTGAGGTATTATGTAATATGGCACTTAGTCCCGTAGTAGTATTTATTTTACATTCAGGCTGTGTGGGAGACCGCGCAGGAGAGTGCCCTCTAAGGTGGTGTTGCTTTCCTGCCTTTGCATATATATGTTTGTGTACGTTTATATAAACACATATGTTTGTGTATGTATATATAAACCCTTTCAGATACATGCAAGCACACAAATATACGTAATTGCACTCAGAGAGAGTGGAGGTCCTGGCCGTAGTAGGTGCTGAAGGCGTGCAACTCCTTTTGTGGGGAACATTCCATCACCTGTGCTGAGCCCTGGAAGGTTGCAAGGGAGCCTCCAGCTTGGTGGCTGACATCTATGCAGCCACCAGCTGCTCTGTGGGATTGGCCAGATATGGCACTTTGCATCAAGTCATGCCATCTGCGACCATTTTGGTTTTAACATGTTATTTCTTATAATTTAGACAATTTCTGATTAGTGGATGCTGTACACAGAAATACAAATGAATGCACCCTGCATACTTTTTCAGAATAACTGTATAGCTTATTGTATACCTGATGGATATTTGGAATACTTTATGAAACCATAATTGCACAAACTAAAGAAATATTCAAGGGGGACTGCGGGAAGTGGTACAAGAAATGTATGTTTTTGTAGGGAGGGGATTGCACAAGCCATACAATTTAGGAATTCTTATCGTGTACTTGATTTGCTCGGATTGGGTGTCAGTGGTAAAAAATCACTTGTGTAATTGAGAGCTAAAAGAGCAGCTTGGGGATGAGCCAAGGGAGAAGCAGTGCTTATTCTGATGTCATCAAAGCTTCCCACACCTATTGTGAAGTGCAGACTTATTGCATGGTTCTTTACTTTCTTCCTAAGAAGAGTTTATGTTAAATAAATATATGCATTTTTCCAGATTATTGCCAACAACAGAAGGAGACCTGTATGTAGGGGGGCTGGACGCTCCCTTCTCAACAATAAAGCCGACCAAGGGGTTGAAGGAGTACAACAACAAGATCATTGAATGTAAATATGAAAATAACAAGTGGGTCTTCATGAGAGAGAGGACTGACAAATCGTTCCCCAATAGCTACACTACTGCCATGGGTAGGCCAGTGGGAGATTTTTTGTTTGTGGTACTTGCTTGCTTGCTTTTTATTATTATTATTATTATTATTATTATTATTATTATTTTTTTTTAAGCAGTATATATCATTATTATTATCATGTTCTTACATAGCATCTTTTTAAAGAAATATTTGAGGTGTTGAGTGATATAAGAGAAAATTTTATGTACTTTTTATTTTTTTTTTAGCATTATTGATCATTATCATTATTGTATTTTTGTGTAGCCTCTTTTTTATGGAATATATGAATTGTTGAATGATAGATATGGGATATTTGAGGTGCTGAAAGATATAAGTGAAAATTTATCCATCATGAAATATTACATGATGTTGATGAGTAACTTGGAGTGTTTTACGATAACAGTTGGGTCAATGCAAGCTTTTTGCTATATCATGAATAATAGAAGTAATGTAAGCTTTTAAGGCAAATATAAAAACTAACAAGTGGATCAACTTGCAAGACATCATAATGTATATTCTGTATAATAGAATTCGATCATTGTCTTAGGACTGAATACCATTGGTTCTATAATTTTTACCATCCAATGTCCATCTAACTCTGCCTTCATACCAATATTCAGACCTTATCATAGTTTTAAGTGTCTTCAGTATTAAAATATTTCCTCTTTCTTTTCCCCCTCCAAATACATCCAGCTGTTTGCAACAGTATTAGCAACCCAGTTACCGAGGCTGACCTACTCAAATTCATCCATGCTCAAGGGTACAAGAAGGCCGACAAGGAGTTGATGCCGCCTCCGCCTGCTAAGAGGCCAAGAATGCAATAAACATAAAAGGGGATGAACCATGATGCAGTAGGAATATGAATAAAGAGAATATGGAGGAAAAGAGAAAATGAATATGGTTAAACATTTGGACTAAACATTTTTTTTAGTTTCCAGGTAGAAAGTAAAAATCAAAAATAGTAATGGAATGATTCATGTCTTCCCCCAGCAGATATTATGGAATTTTGTTATTCATGAATTTCAATCATTTTAAATGAAAGAAATTAATTTACAAGGAGGATGAATATGTGTCTTTTTCATAAATGATGTGTACTTTCTCTTATTCATTTATAAAATGAAACAAATTTTCTCTGTGACTCTGTTATTCCCTCGCTTGTTTATGTATTGCAACACATGATCATCATCTGTGAGAAATATGAAATAGATCTGTGAGTATTCTTCTTTTAGATAACAATAGTCAAAGTTAATGCACCGATACTTTTTTCTCACTTTCTTTGAACATCTAAAGTAAGATAGCTTTTGAAATCTGTAACATCATGAAATACAAGGATTGAAAGAAGAAGAAGAAAAAGAAAAGAGAAACAATATATATATACATATATATGTAAATTTATATATTTATGTGTATATATATGTATATACACAATGCTTCAAGAAGGATAAATGCACAATTTAGTTTTCCTGAGAAGTTGATAAGTAGATATTATATAGACAAATCAATGAACAAGTTATAATAAAAAAGTTTTATAAGTGTATGTCATGTGCCTTTCCTCTTTAAGAAATGAAAACAAATTCTGTGCTAAGACTCAGTCCTTTTCCCTGGATTATACTACAACATTTAATTTTAGAATGGTTCAGGATGCTTCTATGTGAGGTGTTTTTTGCTTGCAATATTGTGTGTGCTCTTGCGTTTCAAAAAGGTGTGTGTGTGGTGGGGGTGCATACTTGTGTGTGTGTGTGTGCTTGTTTGTCTGTCTGTCTGCATGTGCATAGTATGCATCTTTTATAGAATTTGATATTTACTTGTATTTAGTTTTTAGCGAAAAACAAAACAAAGAATTAAACATCTGGGGTCATACGGTGGGCCATATACAATTATCGTAAGCCCTTGCTCTCACGCTATCAGTTATATATACCACTCTCGCGCACCTCGTGGCAGCGTGCTCGCTCTCTATGTGCGGAAAGTTAGCGTAACTTCTGAGACACTATTTCCCTTCCCTTATATACGCTCCCTTCTTCTTTTGACTCAGCCTTCCTTTACCCCTCACTCACTCATCACCTCTTCGCTGTACATTCTCACTCTATATACTTGCTAATAGGAATTATTTTCGCTCGTTCCTCACTCCCCTCTTCTTTCTTGAACGCTGCATATCAATCAACATCTCTATCTATAATGTCTCTCAGGCCTATGCTTTTTTCCATTGCTTAACCTATCATTTCTTATTACTACCAATTCCCTCTACTCATTTATCCATCCCTCTCCACACACCTCTCTCCTCATATATTCGCGAATCCACATTTAAATTTAAATAAATTTAACAGCAATCCTACCCTCCAAATATAGATAGATACGTATGACCCAAGAGAGAGAGAGGGAAAGCCATAACACGCATACCCCTCTCAACCCCTTTACGGTCCACGTGGATGAGTCTTAGGCTACAACTCTACGTGCATTAGGAACATGTGTCACAAAACAGTAGATAATCAGATCATACTCTCTGATAATATGCATTAGTGTGAGACAGGGATAAAGCGCGCTGTAAGCAGATGAAATAAGGTTATTCAATGAGCTATGCGAGAGTCCACTCGGAAGATGGTCGATCACATTATGTAGAGTGGATGCACTAAAAGGAGTATTACGTCATTGCATGGTAGGATGAGGACCGGTGAGGGTAGAGCGCAAAGCCGAATGCTGAGTGCAGGTCGATTCATGTGGCGATGGTGGGCAAGAGAGTGGAGAAACTATAGTTGTTTGTGGGAACTGGACTAAGTGACCAGTTAGATTGAGGCCTAGAGGAGATGATAGGGAGAGATGGGAAAAAAGGCAGTTGTGCCATGGAGTGATATTGTAGATTTGTCTGCATGGGTGGATGGGCTACTTGGAACGTTGGTAATAACTTGCTCTGAATAGCAGAGGGGAATAGATTCTATAGTGCCCGTGCGTTATACTTACTCCAAGGGATGTGCTCAGACGTGACTGATGGGAGGGCGGTACAGGCTGTAAATGGGGCAATTTCGTGGATCCTTCTGCGATCGGCGCAAAGGACGCGAGTCTCGCTTACTCACCTAGGGCGGAACAGTAAGAGAAGAAATGCTCGATATTTGTCAATTTGTTAGCGGTGATTTTTGTAGTAATGGAGGAGTTTTTATAAAAAATAAGTCTCAGTGACATTATATTTACTGCGGGTAACATTGATTAGTAGGTGGACGAGGAATTAAATGGTAAGATTATAATTTAACTATCTTGGCTACCTCGGTACCTCTCTCTTCTTACCTCTTATCTATTTCTTATTATTTATACGCCTAAAGTCATTCCAATTTAATTTTCTATTCTTATCTCTTCTCATCTCTCATCTATCTTTATATCTCTCATCTTACTTTCTCTTATATATATTAGTATATATTAATAATATATATAATTAATTAATATTATAAAATATATATATATATATATATATATATGTGTGTGTGTGTGTGTGGTGTGTGTGTGTGTCCGTGTGTGTGTGTGTGATGGTGGTGTTGTATATTAATACTAAGGTTCACACATATATATTATAATATTAAAGTGATAGTATAATTAATGTTACCTTAATATACATTATATCATATAATATATATATATCTATATATATATAATAAAATAATTAAACAAAATCAATATATATATTATGTATATTATATATATATATATATATTAATACATAATTAATAAATTAAAATATATTGATATTACCTATATATATTATATTATTAATATATATATAAATAAATATATATATATTAATTAATATATATATATATATATATATATTAATATATTATACTATATTTAATATATATATACACTCACTAGATATACAATTTATATTAATATCATTTATATATACAAACATATTATATATTTTATTTATTTATTTACTATTATTTATTCATTATTAAAATACTAAATATATTAAATAATTTAATAATTAATAAAATTATATATAATATATTTAATATATAATAATATGAATCTATATATATATAAATACATAAATATAAGTATGATATCAATATATTAAAATATAAGTATAAATCAATATATAAATAAATATAATTCAATATATAAAATAAATATAAATCAATATATTAAATATAAATATAGATATTAAATACAAATATACATAAATAGATATATAAATATGTATATAAATATGATATATAAAAAATATTATAAATATTTTATAGGTTAGAGTATAAAATATTATAATTGTTACCTATTTTAGATATGACCTTATATGATATTATATTACCAACTCTCACTCATATCTATTACTTAACCATATAGTGACCCATCCTCCAGTAGTGTGGTATAAATGTACATACACTCTACTAAAGTGGTGAATTACTATGGTGAGAATAACTCACATAAATCACAATATCTATTTTATAGATGTATAATATATATACTATACTATACTGTAAATTATATACTCCCATATCTCTCAACCAG
>NW_020868833.1:318002-330502 GCF_003789085.1 Penaeus vannamei
CTATATCAAATCTGCAAACTCTGCTCTTCTGTTGTGACTAGTACATCAGACAAGCTACAGGATTTACAATTTTAAAGAGTTATGAAAACTCAAAGAATGGAAATATTAGCTAGTGTTGAGATTACAGACCAACATCAACCAAAAGAGATGAGATTTGCATACAATTTATTTCTTACTCAATGTGATGATAAACACAAAAGTGTCCTCTGGGAATGCATGTGGATGCCTGATAGGAAAAGGCAGATAAAAGCTTGAACTATTTATATAGCTGTGTTCGAGAAACACTTATTTTGCCGTGGTGCGCTTCGACTGGCTGGTAAGTCTGAGCACATGCAACATCAGGCTCGCTGTGATTGGTTGTAATACGGAAGCAGGAGCATCTGGATCAGTTCAGATCTTGGAATCATGGAGAAAACAACTTCACTGAAAATTGGCAATGAATTTTTGGACTGGGTTGGTTGTTGGGTTGGGTTGGGTTTGGTTGGGTTGGGATTGGGTTGGGTTGGGTTGGGTTGGGTTGGTTGGGTTGGGTTGGGTTGGGTTGGGTTGGGTTGGGTTGGGTTGGGTGGTGGGGGGGTTGGGTTGGGTTGGGTTGGGTTGGGGTTGGGTGGGGTTGGGTTGGGTTGGGTTGGGTTGGGTTGGGTTGGGTTGGGTTGGGTTGGGTTGGTTGGTTGGGTTTGGGTTGGGTTGGGGGTTGGGTTGGGTTGGGTTGGGTTGGGTTGGTTGGGTTGGTTGGGTTGGGTTGGGTTGGGTTGGGTTTTGGTTGGGTTTTAGGTTAGGTTTTTTAGGTTAGGTTTTAGGCTTAGTTAGGTCCATTACTGGAAATGCAACTCCACACCTGAATCAAAGAATCTAAGCTTACGAAGTAGTAGAAAACATCATTCTATAAAAGTTTTCTTCTATATAATTTTCTCCGCAAACTGATAATAATGGTATTATTGAGGGTATAAAATCCACAATCTCCAGGAGCCGCAGTAACCTTATGCCTCCTGCATTGCGACAAAATGACACAAAAGTCATTAAGAGCAACAGAGTACTGGACAGATTTGTAGCAGATGATGCATGTGAAAGAAATCAAATGAGCCAATTAGACTCACACGTGAATGTGACATAAACATACTCTCAACAGAACCCATCAAATATGGAATAGATCGTCACGTGACAATAGAAGCTGGGCCTAGGAGAAACCTTTTGAAGTTTAAATCAGTTCCATCACGGCTAGAGAGTGTGTAGGTTGCGAGAACAATTATTTCATTTCATTGCAAAATATCACCAAAATAACGAAGCACACTTACTCAATGAGATCATGGTGTACTTCCAGTGAGAGTAAAATGGTTGCACTGTAAGACATAGTATCATTACAGAAAAGACAGAATCCAATGGGGTTGTGGTGCATGGAAAAGGGTCCTAAAAACAAAAGGAAGAAAGATGTGTAACTTTACTATAAGCGATCCCAATTCCCTCGAACAACGAACTGGAATACCCCGACAATCCAGTGCAGCAGCCCCCCTGAAAGGAGTTTTAAGGGGGCAGAACCCCCTATACAACCTGGTAATGCATTAATATATTATGATTGTTAGTGTTCTACCAATATTTCTAAAAATTAGCCCCCAAATTCCCTAATATGTATTATGCCCTCACTAGCTATCAGGAGTAATATTATAGTTATGCTTTTTTTTGCAATGGTAATGAGAGATAGATTCATTCAAAACATGATGAAAGATATTAGAAAATTATTCTACTCACCCAAAAAATGGTATGGTGCTGCCTTTCCAAAATCTACCTAGGTTAGGTTAGGTTAACTAACTAGGGTTTGCTGCTAAAAAATAGCAAAATAATCAGTCTAACAGCAATGCTGTGCATAATAACTTCATGTGATGCCCCTGTGTAAAATGTCACAGCCACTGTCCAATCAGAGCGCTTCACAGCATATGTGTTTCCCGAATGTTGCTGGTTCACGGCACTATATCCACTGCCTATCAGTTATGTCATTATTAGTATTACTGGTAGATATTTGCAATTTGAAATTTACAATGGACATATCATTGACAAAGTTTCTCAGAATTTTGGTTAAGACATCAGTTTCATGCACTGTTTACTTTGCAGATAATAACAAATATTGAAAAAAATTGCCATTGTAATAATATCATGAAATAACTATAACAATTTCAAAAATTTTACCAGTCCTTCTCTTCCAATCTGTTATGCTCTCTTAATTTCTCTCCATCACGAAAACATCTTTCTCTTTCCTCTAAACTCTGGCAACCCCACTTAAGTACAGAAACCACACTATTTACACATACAATCCTTTTATTTTGTCAGTAATTTATTATTCCTCACTTTTTATTTACACTTTCCTTGGATGTCTTCCAGACTTGTCAACAACTATTTGTTTCCTCTCCTATGTCTAATTCCCCATTCATACTCATAAAATTCCCTTCTCCCTTAGAATAAACACACCTACAACTTATTCACAGTGATAATTACCTCTCAAACTGTCTCTATATGTGTGAATTCTCAATTGAAAGGAGATGATTTTTCATACGTCTTCAACAGATGAGCTTTCGGTGGCTTTCCAAAAACCAGGTCGGTTGCTCACAGAACTGGGTCGACGGTGAGCTTAATTGGATCCAGGTTTTGGTATTTTTCCCCAATAGTCTTCTTATTCTTGATTGATTTCTTTTTCTCCTTTCTGCAGATTTATTCAGAGCTTAAGGTGTTTTGACGTTCTGTAAGTCTTTTTCCTATCTGTTATTATCGTTAGTGTTTTTAGTCTATTTAACTCTTGCTATTCTTGCTAGCATCGAATTATGTATTCTACTGCATTTCACTATTTCTGTCTTACAAATGGATTCAAACCCAAATGCATTCTTAATCTTATTACTTCCATTATCTATTTAATCATTCATCTTTTCCGAAATACAGCATTTTTGAGAATTGACTCGTGAACGAAAGGAATTCCGAAATTTAAACTTTCCAGTGATAATTGCATTTCTTAAGCCGTTTTATCGTTATTATTATTTCTGGCAGTTTAGCTTCGGTCTGTTCTTTATTTTGGTGTTCATTCTTTTAATCTTTTTTTTCAGAAATGGATCGCCGGCTGACCTCTCTAGAACCATCATCTTTTATTATTTGTTATTTTCAGCAGCATTTATTGCTATTGTAATTAATATCATCATTGTTATTGTCTTTGTTACCATTGTTATTATTATTATCACTATTATTACTGTTATCATCATTATCATAATTATTAATATTATAATAATAATAATAATAATAATAATTATTATTATTATTATTATTATTATCATTATTATTATTACCATCATCATTATCATCATCATAATTTTATAATCATTATTATTACTATTGTTATCACCATTATCATTATTATTATTATTGTCCTTATCATTATTATTATTACTGTTATCATCATTATTACTATTATGATTATTATCATTATTATCATTATCATTATTATTATCATCATTACTATTATCATTATCATTATTATTATTATTATTATTATTATTATTATTATTATTATTATTATTATTATTATTATCGTCATCAATATCATTATCATTACCAATATTATCATTATTATTGTTATATTATTATTATGATGATTCCTAATCATCATCATTATTATCATCACTTCATTAGTATCATTGTCATAATCAGTGTTAGTGTTATTATTATCATTATCATTATCATTACCAAAATATCATTATCATCACTATCATGATTGTTTTATTATCACCATCATCATAATAATTATCATTATTTTTGTTATTACTATTAACACTATTATTATTATTATCATTATCATCATTACATTGCCATTATCATTGTTTTCATTATCATAATCATTCATATCAATTTCACTGTAATAGCATCATCAGTAATATTATTATGAACACTATCATTTTCACTATAATTATCACTATTCCTATTACCAGTGTTATCGTTATTATCATCATCATTATTAGCATCATTATCATTACCATTGTTGTTGTTATTATTATCATGATTATTCTAATCGTTATCATCTCTGTTACTCTTATTGTCGTTACCGTTGTTATTATTATCGCCATTATCATTTTAATCATCATTATCATTCTAATCGTCATTATTATGAACATCATCATTATTATTATTATCATTATTGCTATTACGATGATCAATGCCCTTATTGGTGTTATCATTATTATCATTATCATAATCATTATTATCGTGATCATTATTATTGTCACTGACTTTATTGTTACAGTTTTCATGAGCATCATCATCACCATGATTATTGTTATTATTATTATTATTAATATTAATGTTATTATTATTAATATTATTGTTATTATTATTAATATTATTGTTATTATTATTATTATTATCATTATTATTATTTATCATTATCAGTATGATCATTATTATTATTGTTATCATTATTATTAATGATCATTATATATATATATATATATATATATATATATATATATATATATATATGTGTGTGTGTGTGTGTGTGTGTGTGTGTGTGTGTGTGTGTGTGTGTGTGTGTGTGTGTGTGTGTGTGTGTGTGTGTGTGTATGTGTATCATATATATATATATATATATATATATATATATATATATATATATATATATATATATATATAGTTGTGTGTGTGTGTGTGTGTGTTATATATCATATATATATATATATATATATATATATATATATATATATATGTGTGTGTGTGTGTGTGTGTGTGTGTTGTGTGTGTGTGTGTGTGTGTGTGTGTGTGTGTGTGTGTTTGTGTGTATTATTATATATACATACACACACACACACACACACACACACACACACACACACACACACACACACACACATATATATGTATATATATATATATATATATATATATATATATATATATATATATATATATATATTATATATATATATAATATGTGTGTGTGTGTGTGTGTGTGTGTGTGTTGTGTGTGTGTGTGTGTGTGTGTATAAAGATATGTATATATTTATGTAAATAAACATATATATATATATATATATATATATATATATATATATATATATATATATATGTGTGTGTGTGTGTGTGTGTGTGTGTGTGTGTGTGTGTGTGTGTTCTTACCTAGTTGTTTCAATACGGGAGAAGAGCTAAGCTCAGGTGGTCCCGTCTGCTATATTCAAATTGTTGTATAACTTTTATAATTGATGTACATTTGTGGGCACACACTACGTTTTCGGGGGAGACTGTTCCATGCTTCAGTAGTTATGTGTGGAAAACTAAATATTTTGACATCTTTATCACCTCCTTTTACTTTCAACTTTTTGTTGTGTCCTCTCGTCTTTCTGGTGTTCAACATCAAAAAGTCATCTTTATCTATTTTCACTCTTCCTGTGTGTGTGTTCTAGCTCTCTTCCTTTTTCTTTTCCTTCTCCCTCCCCCGCTCCCGTTACTTTCTACTTGTCTATGTACCCTTATCTATCTCTAGAATACCCATATGTATAGCTAGAATCTAAAAAAAAAATGACAGGAAAATACAGCTGCAAATATAAGGCCTGTCCATTGTAGATTATATAGTAAAGAACTAATAAATGCAAGATTAAAAACTTTCGATCATGAAAAAATACGGCATGCTTAGGGTTATAAATATAAGAAATATTTCCTATATCAATACGAACAGATAATCCAAGAGTTTAGGCCGTTGGCTATGTTGCTAACCTACGTAGAAAATGTCAACAAGGATCTTTTGTTAGGTAAAAGATACGCTTCACGTAAAATACTGGACATAACCACCATAGACATGACTTTTAGCGTCACCCCCTGGTAATATGGTTCACATCTGCACACCGACAGAGCTGCGTATGATAGAAGTCCATCTTGCTTAAGATTTAGTTCAATATTCCTTGGCAAAAAGTACGGTCGCTTTGGAGGAAATCTTAAAATCTCCCAGATATCATGATTTCGGTTCAGTGTCAAAATGCATACTCGCGATTGTACATTTCTTTGTTAAACTGGAGTTAAACATAGCTTAGAGATCATCTTTTTTCCTCAAATTCAAAAGCTTACAAAGAGTAATCCCCCCCCCCCAAGGAGTACATGCTGAAATACAAAACATGACGTTGCGACATGTAGCCTAATAAACTTCATCTATGACATAGTGAATAAAAAAAGATGATAGAATAATACAACGTTTATGTTAATTTTGTCTTTCATCATGGATTAAAAGAGAATTCTGGGTAGAACACAAAACATAGGTGCGCGCGATGCAGCTTTAAAATCGCCATCATTTTTATTGCTCTTTTAGAAAGCGTACGCGTGGGTTTTGTCACCCCCCCTCCAAAAAAAAAAAAAAAAAAATACGGCTCGTCAAAATGATGAAAAAAATGGATGACGCTTAGCTAACTGTTTCCCTAAGACCAGATACCAGTGAAGAGTGAAAAGGCGCCCTGTTAAACTAAACAAGGCAAGCAAAGCAAGCTCAGCATAAATTGACTTGGCGTAACTTCTATGGAGTTCATGCGACCTGCAGAAACTAAAGTAAAACATTTTTCATGCTTTAACACTAGGGAATGGGACCCACATCTTAACCATTGTGCGCCGGACAGCATCCTGCAATTGCTGTGTTGTGTTACTAACTCTCTCTCTCTCTCTCTCTCTCTCTCTCTCTCTCTCTCTCTCTCTCTCTCTCTCTCTCTCTCTCTCTCTCTCTCTCTCTCTCTCTCTCTCTCTCTCTCTCTCTCTCTGTGTGTGTGTGTGTGTGTTGTGTGTGTGTGTGTGTGTGTGTGTGTGTGTGTGTGTGTGTGTGTGTGTGTGTGTGTGTGTGTGTGTATGTGTGTGTGCGCGCGTTTCTGTGCTCTTCTTCTCTACCTCTTTGTTTCCTCATGCCGTAGGTAATTACCTTGCCCGTTGGACCTACCTACAGCGAACATATACAATATAAAAACTGAGACTGAAAGAGGTTATAAGGTCACACGCATGACATTAGCTGACATACGCCCATGAGCTTTGGATTGAGGTCATTACAGGGGTCGAACTTTGGTATTGTATTCACAAATGAAATTGAAAGTGGAATTATTAGATTACGGTGATTAGAGTGGTTAAAACGAAAGCATGACTGAATATCATGTTTTTTCGTTTTTTTTTCTTCTGCGGTCTTTTGGTTTTATACGCAGAATAGTGACTGGATGATAATGAATGTTTATCGCTTACCAATGCACCGGTATCTGGTGGCGGGCCATTTTAGAATCCTCTCAGTCTCCTCAATCTTAGCATAGTCGCAAGAAAGTCACATCTCATATGAATGGCTACGTTGGTCCGCGCCGACCTGCGACGCATAAATTTGGACTACCCCTCGACATTGGCCACTGCGCAATAGAGTGTCATTGGGAACACGCAAAAACGCAGTTTTGCTGATATACATTTTAAGAAATCCGAGTCCACACAGCAGACCTAAGGACATACCTTTTTATCATAAGGAATGCGGATACGTATTCAGATTTTTTTTCTTTTTTGGTTATCGAAGAATTCATTTACAGTTATGAGACTTATGCATTTTATTAATCACAAGGAAGGGAAACATTTTCTTCAAATGTCATTTACCATTTTTCATGAGCCTTTGTAATCCGGATTCACTTCTGCAAATTCGTTTTCTTTTAATTATCCAGATTTAGGTATCCGGCGAATTCGTGTCCTCTAACGCATCATAATCCCGAGGCATCCGTTTTCGCATCCACAAACGCATAAGACATGACCATTTTACCTTTCTCGAGCCATCCGGATTCACATCCACGAACGCATGACATTTTTTTTTACTAATCCCGAGGCATACGGATTGGCATCCACGAACGCAGGAAACTTTGTTTACCTTGAGAGCAATGGCGACAGGAGGGAGGGGAGCGCTGTCTCTCCTGCAGAACTACGGTTCGGAGAGTGAAGGCGACTCGGGCTACACGAGTGAAGACGAGAAAAAGAGAAAAACCGAGTCCAGCAGTCCTCACGAGCGGAAGAAGAAGAAGCGGAGAGCAGAAGAGGACGAAGAAATGGCCGTGGATCATCCCTCCTCTTCCTCTTCCCCCTCGGCCTCGTCACCTCGTCCTCCTCCCTCTTCTTCTGCCTTAGAGACGATGATGATGGAGAGTCACAATCTCTCACTATCTCAGAATCACCATCTCTCCATGGACACTACCTCACACACACCACCTGCCACTCGGTAAATCATGTTACTTTTTCGCGAATTTTTATGAGACGAAGTTGTCATTTTACTTTGCATATTTAGTGTAGCTGTCATGAATTTTGGGGATGTTTTACAAACTGTGAGGTGTATTATGCGTGACACATAAAGGGAATGTAGCTGTGTTTATCTTGTTTATATCTTTGTATTTTTGCACAAATTATCCATATATTTGTTGGATTTACTGATGGAGTTTCTTGGTATAAATTTTACACATGCAAGTGTAGATAGACCGTATACACTTATCTGCGCATGCGCCATAATACATCATGTGTTATTTGCACTGCACTGAGTGGTACCCAAAATATAAAGACCACGCGTATACACTGTATATTGCAGGATATTGCATTGAAATTCTTACAGATAACATTATTGATGTATTAATGTATGGTAGTATATATGAATCTATATTTATGCTGGTGTCGCATAAATATAGATTGCTGTAGGCCTATAACAACGTAAAACAAATATGATGCAATAAATTGAGAACATTTTATATACTGATTTATTCCTGTACAGTTATGATCATTCACTGTGCAATAACATCATATCCCTAATAAAATAGTGTCCTTAATTGATCTTCCAAATAACGACATTGCCCTCTACTGTGCTTATTTTATTTATTCATGCTAATATCTAATCACCAACACTATGAGAAACATAAGTATAATGATCCGTAAAAGCTAAATTACATGCAAATCAGGGAAATTGTTCTGTTTGTGTATAATCAGTAATTATGAAATGATTTGAACTCATAGTTAAGGTTAACTCTGTCTGCTCTTCTAAAAGGCCATGATGGTCGACTGCTTACAAAAGTTCGCTGGAAACCGATACAGTTTATAATTATCCGCCCTTGCAACTCGACCATAATTATTGCATTATTAATATAGTTATTTGATAATGTTATCTGTAAGAATTTCAATGTAATATCTTGCAATATACTGTGTATACGCATGGTCTTTATATTTTGGGTACACTCGCATGTAAAGTTTGCTGATCATCATGCAGTGACTATCATAACCAGACTTTTTCTTCATGATTATTTTGTCTGTGTTCTATTCTAATAAACTTGATACATGCTGTGAACTGTGTAGGTAAGTGATTACTACATTCTTCATTCCTGTAGTACTCATTTAAAAACCTGAAATCCTTCAGTATGTATACTCTGGTAAGTTAGAGCTTGAACTGGCCCATTTGTATAGGAATTAATTGCGTAGATTGTCTACAAGAGATGCTTTACCAGAATATATGCGATGGAATATTGAGAGTATGGCAGTTGATGCATATGTCAATTGCATATGTAAATGGAAGTTTTTCACAGATGAAGGGAGGAGTGGTTGTCTTTAAATCATGTCTATCGCTTGGAGCTAAAGTACATAATTTGTTTAATGTGTAGAAAATTACTTGTCATCCTCACATATCTTGTGGTGTTTGTCTCAAACTCCATCACAGATAGAACATAGTCAGCATAGTAATTTAAAGTTAGAAGGCATGTTTTGAAACCCACTGTTTTAAGAAAAAATTGAATTTGTAATATGGTAACCAAGTTTGTCCATTCATGGCTTTAGAGTGTATGTAATCAAACAATTTTCAAGAATTGTCAGGAGAGAAGTATTTTTACCATTTATTAGTTTATTGTAGAATTAAAAGAGTTATTTACATGCAGTTATAGTTATTTACATATTCTGCTGCACCAAGTCACTCTATCCCAGTCATAAAAGCAGCTGAACTGGTTTAACAGCATATTGCAGGACTAGCAGAGACCCTATTCCATTTCTGTTAGCTGCCTTAGGTGACAATTCCTATCCCTTCGAATTCAAGCCTGTTGGTACTGCTTTTGCAATGAACATCCATAGATTGATGTCAGACTTCTTTGCAATCCACCTGCAGGCCAGATGTTACGCTCCTATAGCAGCTCTTAGATGAGGTGCATTTTGAATTCAGGTTGGGTAATTTTTTTCTGAATGTCTTGTGCAAGCAAAATCATTGACCAGAGTCATATTAAGAATGTTGAAAGAAAATCTTAGTCTAACAGCTGGTTGAATTCTGAAGAAACCTACTGAATCAACTGGCAGCTAATTTGGGATTAACCTTTTACTGACAGGTAAGGCTATAGCCATCATGGAAAGCCAATCCTTCATGATGGGCAGGTTTATACTTGTTATGACTCAGTCTAGTGAGCAGGCGAACATTGCCAGCTGTACAAAGCGAACATTTGCCGGAAAGGCTGGACGGTTGCCAGTAGTCGCCGGAATGAGTGTCACACCCAAAATTCTGGCACCGTCAATTAGGGTCAAGCTCTCATATCCATGAATTTTGGACTAATGAGAGCAGTGTCCTGCCACCAGAGACAATAAACAAACAAGTTTTTCTTCCAGACTAGGACCATAGACAGTATAGAGTACAAGAAACAAAATAATCATGTCAGAGGACCTTACTTTGTCTCCACTCTCTGCCTCCAAGAGGTCAGAGATGTTAAAGGATTGTAAGCCATTGAGATTGATGAAACCTGAACTTTCTCTAGTCAGGATAAAAGATACATTTAAAAACAAGAATGCACCTATCCATAAGCAACCTCTTTTGTACCCCTTGTCATTTAAGTACTTTACTCAGCACTCTCTACAAAACTATAAAGATGAGAAGCTCGGAAATTATTGTTATGCTTTTTTTATCTGAAGTTTTGGTTACCAATTTTTCCTTCAGAAAAAATGGAATATGAAAACAATGAGTAATGTAAAGTTCAAGTATTAATGTAAATAGAGAGCTACTAAATTCAATTATAACAATAACTTATATTTTATTGTGAATAGTTGCCCTTGTAAAATCCTTGTCAGTAGTTGGTTCTTGCTGTGTCGACTCATGCAAATGTTCTTTGTGAATTAGTGCTTTTGTGTTTGTTTACTAACATGAACCATAATCTTAGTGGTAATGTCCTGAAGTAATAGCAGAAAGTGATGAAACTAGTGGAAAAAGTTAGTGTGGTTGACTAACCCTGGGTGGGAATTTTTGCTCCTGTTATTGCTCATTTGTTTAGTGTATATGAGTCAACTTTGTGAAGAATCAATAAAGGCGTGGTTCAACTTGTCTTGTGTGCATCTAGAACCTGACTTGTGTCTGAGTGCCCAGCCAAACTTAGTGTTTCAACTGTGAAAACCAGTGCTGTAATAGACCACACATGCCTCTCGCTTGAATAACACTGCGCATAGTACTTCTCGTTTCAGCAACATGGAGCACAAGGGCTTATTCCCTGTTTCACCATAGTTATGTGTTTCATGGTGTATATTTTTTGAAGAAATAAGCATGGAAACTGATTTACAGATTCAAAATTATGGTTATTCTTAATATAACCGCGCTAAGATAGGGAAAATCTACAAAGATATGTAAAAAATACACTCACTGATATATGAAATGATTTGCAGAGAAAGTATAACGTCATTGAAAAAAAATGTCTCTAAAAATGCCGCGCTGAGGCAGAGTCCATAAGTGCTCACTGCGGCTAACTCCCTGCGCTTGGAACGCATACAAGTCGGAAATTTGCTCACTACTACCAGTATTTCATACGTATTACAAATCATCTGATAGTACTTTTTTCATTTTATTTGTACTAATCACTTTATATTATATTACCATATACGCAATCCGCCCTTAAACATTCATTTACATTGCATTATTAGCTACATAATGTATATTTTGTTTTTTCATAACCACTGAAGTACCTTCGATCACTACACTTGATGACTGGCTCTTAACAAGTGTCCGACCCAGCTTTTAAGGGTTCACAACCCGGGTCATTCCTTCTTCCCCGGCTGATAGATATGGATCGTAGTTTTTGTAGCTTGTGCGACTTCGGTTTTGGGTATTTCTTTCACAAATATAGTCATAACATAGAAGGACTGATCAAATTGTGCCAAGAGCACAATTTAATATTAAAAAACTTAAAGTGTGAAAAGTGCAACAGTGACTGTTTTTTATGAGAGTCAGTGAGCCGAATAAAAGGTTTCATGACTTCCTCCTCACTGCCGCTCAGCTGTACCCTCCGCAGTAAAGTAAGTAAAGAAACACGGCGATCGGGAGGCGGTCTGGGGTTAGGTTAGGTTAGATTTATGCCGAATTCGCTCGCTCGTTCTTTTCCGCAACATGGTATCAAATCTTCTTTACATTGTGAAATGCGATTCTTGGCTCCGGTTTTTCATTCTTACACTTTCTTTACTTTGTGAAATGCGATTCTTGGCTCGTGTTTTTCATTTTTACA
>NW_020868833.1:335502-338002 GCF_003789085.1 Penaeus vannamei
TTTTGGAAATGAGAACTTTTTTACCCAAAAATTCAAGGGGTGGGATAAATAGATCGGGTCAGGTAGGCCTAGTAATTGATTCCTTGATGATAAAGAGCTTGTGAAGCCATCTGTGTGTAAATGGAATAGACAGAACAAAAGTAGAGTGGACAGTATGTGTATCCGATGGGATGTGCAGAGTTCATTATGACAAAAATTGAAAATGTTGTGAGAATGAGTACTTTCACAATAAAAAACATGTAATTGATGTTGTGTCTAGACATAAATGTGTGAAATGCTTCATTCTCCTTTATACTTTTCTTCAAAGTGAAAATGCATCAATCATTATTAGTTTTGGAGATATGCAGCATGATCTGTCTTAGTTGCAAGAGCATAGTCAGTCTGGAGTATTATCTGTGGCCGACTATTATAACAGGATTTCCATCTCATTCCCCTGACTTATAACCTGATACCCTAATATTCTTTTAACATTTCTTATTATCTCTCACAGGATGGCTCGTATCATGTGAGTGTAGCCTGGTGCACAGGAGATGTCTCGGAGTCCCTACGACGCCTCCTGCCGCAACTGGAGAATATCTGCAGCCAGTACTTCTCAGTGGAGTCAGAAATGCGTACTTTTAATGTAGACTCCCTCCTGTTTCGGACGGGAAATCGTATCCATACCATACACCTTAAGGCAGGCCATTAGTTATTGATAATCATGATGTTTAGTATCAGTTTTATGTATGAATGTTTCCAGGAAAAGTACCAGTATAAAAGTTTATCACATATATATCATAATCATGTTATATCTAAGCACAAAAACAGTAATAGGCTCTATTTATTGGTAATGTTTGGAAAAATTGTTTTTAAATTTTGAAATCTGTTTTTTTCTCTTTTGTTTTTTTTACTTGTCTTTTCTTTTAATCCCTGAATCTTAGTAAAAAAAGAAAAAAAAAGAAAAAAGAATGTGAAGAATGAGTCACACACCTAAAGATCTATCAGATATTCCATTTTCTGTGTTGACATTCTTTGACTTGAAAGTATTGGCAGTATTCTTAAAATATTGTACGGTGAAAATGTATTAGAAATCTTTTTTATTTATTTTGTGTTTTTAAAATGTTTCTTTTATTTTTTTCATTCAGATTTTCTGTCTTCTTCTTACAAGGACAAATAGAATAGACACAATTATAATTTATTTACTAATACGGGTGAAAGTTTTTTAATAGCATTGACTTGCCTTAAGTTTAACAGTGTCTATGTAGTTACCAGAAGTCGGAAATTCCAAGCGACGTTTGCATTGTTGCAGAACCTGTGCCTGTGTGCAGCATGAGTGCAACAACTGCGAACCTGCATATTCCAGAGAACAAAACTCCTTTCCAAGAATTGTACTTTTGATATAATATTAGAAGATTTTATGTTTCATTTGTGTGAATTACATTCAATAGATACATAAAGAATTAAAAATTGGAACATGTTATATTGTCCTCTTTGTTTTCTTCTGTGTACATGAAGAAGCTGGTTGTAGACTATTCTGTACTAAAAGAAAAGAATGGGAAAGTCTCAAATGCCATCTGGGTAAAGGTTTTGTGATTTAGCATTTCTATATGCATCAGCTTATTATTTTCATTTTTATTGTTATTGTTATAATTTTTTATTATTACTGATTATTATTTGGAATATCATTATTATTGTAATTACTGTTGTTGACATGGTCATCATCATCAGGTGCACCTTTACCGTCATTCTTATTGTGATATTTAGTGTTATCATCATTATTCCTAGTAATATTGTTATCTTTCTTTTACTGTCATTTACATAATCACAGATATAATGACTTTGATTATTATTATTTCAGTAATACTGATGGCCTTTGATTATCTATTAATGGCAAATAAAAAGCACCAATTTTGTTAGAACTGCACAACAGTACAATAATACATATAGCTTCTGGCATGACATTTTATACAAATACCTCTCCCTTCTCTGATTTCTATATTGTTCTTCGACTCTTCAGCACCAGGTACTCATGCTCTCTACTGTAATTTAATTTTGACTTTTATTTTTACACATAGACAACTTAAAAAGTTCTTAGTTACCAAGGAGTCATCACTAGGTACATCTGACCACGCCTGAATACCCCATTTTGTATTTATAAGGTTAGGGAAGAAATATATATATATATATATATATATATATATATATATATATATATATATATATATATATATCTATAGATATATATATATATATATATATATATATAGTACACACACACACACACACACACACACACACACACACACACACACACACACACACACACACACACACACATATACCACACACACACACACCACACACACACATATCCACACACACACACACCACACACACACACACCACACACACACACACATATCCACACACACACACACACACACATATCCACACACACACACACACATATCCACACACACACACACCACACACACCACACATATCCACACACACACACACA
>NW_020868833.1:353945-359879 GCF_003789085.1 Penaeus vannamei
CTCCTTGATCAACTGTCAAGAAAATGGAAATGGTCAGCTGGCCATAGCGCAGGTGAGTGTGCGTTGGCTTGGATCATGTACATGTGGATATGCACATGCGTGGACGTGTGCGTGTGTGTTAGTGCTCGACATACTTACAGATGTATATACATGCATACACATATATACAGTTTCCACAAATACACATATAGAGGCCTATTTAGTAGCATCCTGAACCCGTAACACTTCGTGGTCACTACAAAAGACGGTACCCTCGAATTTTGTACTGACACGAAATTTGAATAAAGGAGTTATTTTTCATAATCTTACATGATGTAGCTAATAGAAGAAAACATTTAATTAATCAGTAAGCTCGTATGCCTTTCCATTACAAGCAACACATTGTGGATGCACTAAATAAAATGAAAAGTATTACCTGATCATTCTCCAACCCCAACTTATTTTGTTTACACACCAAGCTATGCTTCGCAAGGCTGTGGAAGCTACCTTCTTAGATTTTAGCAAAACATTATTCTCTTTTTCTTGTTACATGCATTGTTCTTCATATGGAAAGTGGATGTTGCTTGAAGTTTTGTATCTTTTTTTTTATCTTATTCACATGGAGTCCGAATCTCAATCGACTTAACGTAGTGCCTCTTTTATGTCAACATTTGAAGATACACAGCCTTTTTTCTTTGACAATTTTCAGCCTGTAGCGTTAAATCATACATGTACAAAATGATTCTGAAGACATTCATCCCACCGAAGCCAATATCACGTCATATGAATCGGACACAATGCAAAGTCATACCATGTCGTTCCAATTTTACCCATATAGAGTGAACATGTATTTGATGTACTGCTAAAAGGGCACGGAAACATTTTATGCACCTTTATGATAGATTGTTTTTATCAAGGAATATACGATTCAGTTGCTAATCAATGTAAATATAAATCCTTATATAAGACCACGTGAAGTAAATCTGAAAATATCGCGCTCTGATTGGTTGGCCCAAGTCGATCATATTGTCTCAAGGTAAAGGCATGCAAACTGATACAAATCGAAAACGTGTTTCAACAGGTTTTAATAATGTTTGCATAAATGTCAAAGCCTTAAGAGGTGCTACAAAAAGGCCTTATATATACAAGTAGATTAGAAGTCTTTTTTGTAGCATTTCTGAAATTTCCAACACTTTGATACATGTTTGCCCTTTATGCGCACAGTTTAGAAACCTGCTGAAACATTTTTTTTTTTTTTTTAGTTTGCATCAGTCTGTCTACCTTGATTCAGTGTGATACACTCTGGCCAGCGAATCAAAGCAGATAAGGATTTATATTTTGATTAATTACGAATTGCATCGTTCATTTCTTGGTTTAAGAAATACTGTAAAGGTGCATAAAGTGTTTATGTGCTTATTTTAGCAATACATCAAATGCATGTTCATTCGGTATGGGTAAAATCTAAGTGAATCATGACCGTCGCTGGAAAAACATGGAAAGAATTTTCAATGTGTCCGAGTCATATAACGTGGTATTGACTTCGGTGTGATGAATATCTTCAAATTCATTCTGTACCTTTCTGATGTAAACCTACATGCTCAAAAATGCAGAAAAAAGGGTTTGTACCTTGATTTGTTAATACAAATTAATCAATAAGAGAAATAAATGCCCATGATCATTTGAGTGATCCAAATGTCTGAATCAGACAGGGAGTTCCCTCGCGGTGGAGACAATTAGATGCAAAACCTAATGCAACTTCCACTTTTTATATAAAGATTAAAGTCATAAGAAAAAATGTTTTGACGAAATAAAAAAATAAAAAAATAAAGTTTCCATAGACTTGTGAAGGAAGACAAGTGTATAAACAACAAAAGTTGCAGAAGTCAGATACTTTTTCCGTTTTATCTGAAGCTTCCACAATGTTTTCCTTGTGATTAAAAATTGTAAAAGCACATCAAGTACTTGAATGGTTCTCTGTTGACTTTTTATGTGAAATTAGGAAGAATGATTTTATATGCCAACACAAACTTTGATGATGTGATTTGTAGCGCCCATGATACAACATGAAACAATGCATCAAAGTGATAGGGTTCCAGGATGCTATAGAAAAGGCCTTAATATATATATATATATATATATATATATATATATATATATATATATATATATATATTATATATTATATATACATACATACAAATACGCAAAGTATACATACGCACATATTATATCCAGCCCACAGCAATATATGTAGATAAAGATATACTGCACTGCGAGTGTTGAATCCCCCCCCCCCTCTGCCCCGCCAGGACCTGCGGGACACGATGTCCGAGGTGCGGCGAGCGATTCTCGACGCGGAGAGGCAGCGGCGGCGGCCCAGGCACTGCCGCGACCTGCAGCTGGACGGCGACTCCGCGTCGGGCGTCCGGCGCGTGTTCCCCTTCCGCGACTCGCCCGACGCGGCTGCGACCGTCTACTGCGACCAGGAGACCGACGGCGGCGGCTGGACGGTGTTCCAGAGGCGGCTCAAGCTCCCTGTGAGGGAGGACTTCTACCGCACGTGGGTCGAGTACGAGCTCGGCTTCGGCCACATGGACGGCGGCGAGTTCTGGCTGGGCCTCGACCTCGTGCACCACCTGACCTCGACCGGCCTGCAGGAGATGAGAGTCGACCTCACGGACTACGAGGGCAACGCGAAATGGGCCAAGTACGGGCTCTTCCACCTGGGGGACGCCAGCACCAAGTATCGGCTGCAAGTCGGCAGGTAAAAGCAAGCTGTACGGATCGCTGTATAGTGAGAACTTGCTTAAAGTAACACTGTTAAGCCATCTCTTTTGACTACCTTCCATTTATATACTTTATATACTTATTTAGATTCATTCTCAAGTTGCATCATTTAACTGCATGCTGGTTTGCTGTGTATTCACCATTCTTAATTTGTTATTGTGGAACAAAGAAGAAAGAAAAGGAAGTTTAAACAGGGTCAAATTAGACTTTAAATTTCAAACCAATGCACTGATAAGGTTCCTTGTCAATTTATATTCTTACAAATACGCATAATAATAATAATAATAATAAAACAAAAACTCAACCACCAGGTACAACGGTACAGCTGGTGATGGCTTCGGGAGTGGCAGGCACAACGGCCACCCGTTTACCACGCATGACAACGACAACGACGGCGATGGCGGTAACTGTGCAGCCAAGTGAGTGAGACAAGAAACTACTCCTTTATGTACTACAGTTCGCTACATTTTTTTTTTTTTTTTTTTTTTTTTTTTTTTTTTTTTTTAGCAAGGTGATCTCAAAGCCTTGGGGAAAATATCTAAGAACAATTTGGTAGCCGTTCCTTAAAGTTCATATTAAGAATCCACATAAAGTCATGTGGTTAATCAATGTACTCTTAGTTGCAGAAATATTGCCGTTTTTTTCTTTTGCCTCAAATAGGTAATTAGAAAATATGTAAATGGAATGAGGATGATGACGAGGCTCAAAGTGTCGGAGATTTGAGAAAGGAAAGAGTTACGTGTAAAAAGAGAACCGCAGACCCTCTTGATACGCTGCAGTTATTCAGGGGAAAACAAACTCTTATGGTTACCTGCAATCCCTGAGTGAATACAGACTCATGGTAAACTGCCCTTCTTGTCACATCTGCCAGATTTTGTGATGTATATTATTAGTATTTTTTTTTTTTTGACAACAGTAGATAATTAATAGAAAAAATAACGAAACCCAATTAGTATGTACTGTAAATAATGCCAAGTGATCAGGACTTAGATATGCAAACTAGAATTTTATTGAAACAGAGTGGTGCTATCTGTCTTTTAAGTACCTTGGCTTAGAGGTAAAGCTGTTCTTTTTTTTTATATAGATGAATCATATCAATAGTTGAAAAAGAAAGTCTGTTTAAAACTTTTACTTTCCTTGTTTCCAGTTATTTGATTTCTCAGATGCTACCGGATATTACGAGAGAACTGTCTTTTTTATATTACCTGATGGATAAAATAGCAGGCAGAGTATTCTTTCTACTAATGCTATGGTATATAATATTTCACATGGCAGATTCAAAAACCCAAATATACTGAGATGGAACTGACTCCACAACTATAACAGAACGGAAGGTTACCGGCACCTCTCTTATTCAAGTATTTTATGATTCGGAGGAAGAAATACCAATAATTTATTTCCTTGCAGGTATCGCGGTGCTTGGTGGTATGACAAGTGCCACATATCCAACTTGAACGGGTTTCCTTATGAAGGTGAACATGAGAGCTATGCAGATGGTATCGAGTGGCAACCCTGGAGAGGATATCATTACTCGCTAAAAACAACAGCAATGATGATAAGGCCAGCATTCTGAAGCATCTGTTGCTGCTGCACACACACATTCTTTTCATATTCATTGTGCCAAAAATATGGTTAGCATAACCATGGGTGTCGGCTTGGATATTCATGTATACACTACGACAAAAGTATTTCTAGCAAAATTTATGATTAATTTTGTAATGTTTGTAGCCTTAAAATAAACATTACTGTACAAATATATTTATATCCTTAAATCGACATCTAAATGTATGATGTAGTAGAAATAGACGAAACAATCCTAAAGGGAGCAAATGGAAGGAAAGTTATACTCGAAGACTATCTACCAAGGGAACCAAGAGGGAAAGCATGGAGTAAGCAATCGTATCATACGTGCAACTTCAAAAGCTAATCAGTGCAATATGGATATAGTGCAAGTATATGCGCCACAGCAAGGTCTGAGTGAAGAGGAAAAGGAGAATTTTGTAATAACGTTCAGGACACAATAGATAGAATGCCGAGAGAAAACTGTATTCTGATAGGAGACCTCAACGGACATACAGGGGAAAGAATACAAGGTAATGTGTAACTGGCTGCTTCAGTATTGGGATAAAAGTAACGTTGAAGGAGCACATTAACGCTTTTTGCATGAGCAATATGTTGGTAATGAATACTTTTCACCAACAGGAAAACCACAAATAGACATGGTATAGATGGTTTTCAAACAATAAAACACAAAGATCTATGGTAGACTTGGTCCTACCAGCAGAAAAATTAGTTCATGATGTCAAAGTCATACTAACCATCTCATTTGACTCAGATCAACAATAGTAGTGATAAATGTCAATATACCCATCCCACCTTCAAAAAGGAAACCTAAAACATGTTGAACTGCCCCTTAAATGATACAGTTTATATGCGAAAAAGTTTGTTAGTTCTGAGTATCACAATAGACCGATTCGACCGAGTCGGCATTCCGCTTGGTGAAAACAAACCCATCACTCGCAGATACCTCGTTATCAGTGCGAGCGAAAAAGGCGTATGAATGCTTAGATTCTTTAAAAACCGAAGCGAAAAAGCAATATGAATCAAAACTAGAAGCTGTGCAGCTACAAGAATGCTAATACTGTCTGCCTGCTGAAATTGGGATCGACAAACCTACGACTTCTAAGACTATTTGATCAACACACCATGTAATAATGATTTTATGATGACATAATTAGCTACAGTCATTTAAGATTTTTAGCTATATAGGTTATTTTTCTGTGAAATCAGTGTCATTTCCTAATATCAATTTTCTTCCTCAATAAAGGCCAACAAACGCACAGCGCATTTTTCTCTTTCCTCCGTAATTTGAGAAGGGCCTTTTTCAGTTGTTTCATCTGCTGGTCTATATGACTTTTCAGACACAGGAAACTTTGTTTTCTTCTGAATGCTTGGCATCTCCTTAGCTAGGCTTCTTTTCTTCCTATTTCAAATATTTTTAAATATGACTGCTTTGTTTTTATCTAAAGGACTGTGTTTGGGATAAAGTCTGAATTGGATCTGGGAATAGTTTGCTTGTAGATTAAAATTATGATGAATCAATTACAGAAAAATATAAAATTGCTGTTGTGCTTTTTGGAGTGTATGATTGCTGCAAAAACCTTATGT
>NW_020868833.1:359979-373034 GCF_003789085.1 Penaeus vannamei
GTAACTGTTGTTCCACTGCAGTAGACGTATCTGTTGTAACTGTTGGTCATTATTGGTCATAATCAGAGTAGTTGTCCTGGTCAATGTTGGAGCCTTCAAGAAGATCTAGTAGAGTGGTGGAGGTTTCGTCTTCCGGAATATGAAGAACTGGAGGCGGACTGTCTTCGGAAGTGAGGGGTTCTGGGAAGTTATTAGGTGTATGGTCCGTCGGAGGAGGGAGGTTAGTAGGAACATAGGTGATGTCTGTAGGATCATCTACTACGATGATTTCTTCACCATCTAAAGTAAAAGCAAGAGAGGAGAGTGGCAACTTTTTTTTTTCTTTTTTTTTTTTTTTTTTTATTTGCTATCCAAGGTTTTCAGATAGCCCGGGTTTCGCTTAAGCCACCCAGTAGTGGTGCACTGCGTGGAGTTGAATCAGTCACAGGAAAGAGTCATAGGTCATGGAAAGTAGTTAATATGATAAAGAAAGAGGTTATATGAAGAAGAGGTCTTATCTTGGAGGGGGAAAATTTGAGACTAATTTAAAGTTGTTTTCATTCTCTAAGAATAGGAGTATGCATTTGGCTGCTAAACTAGCTAAAGAAGAGAGATCAAGCCTGTGCGTGTTGGGGAGGTCGCTTGGTTTGACAGGTTGTAAGCATCGACATTGTAGAACATAGTGAATAAGGTGTGAGTGGCAACTTTTTTTTTTTTTGGGGGGGGGAACTTCAACGCGGAATATATACCTTTGAGCCACGGCAAGGTGGCTTGCCCTCTCTCCCCCGTGATTGGCTAATCCGCGCCACACGCGTGTACTTGCCAGGTACAGCCGGCTGAGGCTGGCAGAGCCGAAGCTCGCTCGCTTTCTTATTGCTGTTATTATGCTGTGCAGCGTGGATTAGCCAATCCTTTGGGGATTCTGAGGGTGACCTGATTTTATTTACTTTTATTATTTTTAGCCTTCAACATAGGACATAGTCAGGTTAAAGGTGATGGCCATAGCTCAGTGGAGTGGGGCGTACAGAGGTGGTGGTGGTGTGTTTTGAGTCAGTGGAAGTGTCTGGGGCCACCAGCTGTGATTGTTGTGTGTGTTTGTCAATGATGTTTTGGTAGTGCGTGTATTCTTGTTCGCGTAGGCGGGCCCAGGTGTTTTGTGCGCGTCTGTGTGCGTGTTGAGTGGCTCGATGCTATATTTTCGGTGTAGAGTTTCTGAGGAAATAGATGCTATATTTTCGGTGTAGAGTTTCTGAGTTTTTGTGAGTAAGATATTGCAACCAGCGGGACAGCTGTATATTCGAGAATTGGTCTGACAGTTGTTTTGTATAGTCTGAGTTTGGTTCGTGGTGTGCAGCATGAGAAGCGTCGGAGTTTAGTGAGTGTTGTGTTTGCTTGTTTGATTCTGTGTGTGGCGTGTGATGTGAAGCCTGTGTTTGTGATGTGTAGGCCGAGTATATTTCCTTTGTTTGCGTAAGGGATAGGCGTGGTGTTTATTGTGATTGGTTGTGCGACTCAGCGTGCTATATGCATGAGTTTGAATTTGTTATGTTTGTCTGTATTTGCCATTGGTGCTCAAATGTGTTTATGTTCTGTATAGCTCGCTCTGTTGTTCGTTTCATGATGTGTTGTGATTTAGAGGGGTGTGAGATTATCTGCATGATATCGTCTGCATAGGAAAAATAGTTACTGTGTGGTGGTGCTGGCAAATCGGCTGTGTACAGGATATAAAGGGTTGGCGAGAGAACGCTTCCCTGTGGTACTCCACTTCTCAGGTGGAGCGGGGTGCCCAGGTGAGTTCCCAGGCGTATTGTGGCAGTCCTGTGGTCCAGGAAGCTGCAGAGGAGGCGCGTGAGATGTGTAGGAAGTTGTAGTTGTGTTATTTTGTATTTGAGGCCGTCATGCCAGACCTTGTCAAAGGCCTTGCTGACGTCTCGTAGTGTGATGTTAATCTGGTGCTTGGTAGCGAGACCAAGAGCGATTTCCTCGTAAACGAGCGCAATCGCACTCTCGGTCCCCCTGTGTGGGCGAAAGCCGTATTGCCTACTGTTGTTTGTTGTTTTCAAGGTGGGTGATGAGTCTGCGGGTAATCAGCCTCTCCAGCAGTTTCGTGGGAACTTCCAGCAACGAGATGGGGCGATAATTCCCCACCCCGTGTGCTGACTTCCCCGACTTCGCAATAAGGGTGACAGTTGCGTCTTTGAATTTGTATCCTGTACCCAAAACTTGCCTTGAAAATGTCGCGTGCCTGCGGATCATAGTGGGTGGCAGATGTTCGATGATTGTTTTGTTTATGTTGCTTGCTCCTGGTGTTGTGTTTTTGGTCTGATTGTGTTTGTTATTTCTTCTGGAGTGATTGGTGTAGAGAGACTGTTTAGTCTGATGGTGTTTTCAGGGAGAATTGTGTTTCTGTGTTGTAGAAGGTATTGTGTTACCTCGGTCTCTGTGGTGTTACCAAAGCGGGCGTTCTCGGCGGGGGAGATCTGGAAATTCTGTTGCCAGAATTCCCTATGGAGAAGCTCCATCTCCTCCACCGAGTCCACCTTCTGTGATGTGTGTTGTATAAGAATGTGGTAGTTTGTTTGTTCGACCCCATGATAGGGTTTGTGGAGAGTGTTAAGATGACCGGAAGGTGGTCGCTGGATGTAATATCGTCGGTTGTTATGTGGTGGTGTAAGTGAACTCTGTGGTTTGCAAAGACTAGGTCGGGTGCTGTTGCTCTGTTATAGGCAATGTAAGTTGGTGTGTGAGGGCCGAGGTGTGTTAGTCTGCCTTGTTGTATATATAAGGCAAAGCCTCTGCCTACGTTATTAGTGTGATTGTAGCCAAACAGTGCGTGATGTGCGTTAAAGTCTCCCATGATGTATATTGGTTTGTTATACCTCAGGAGCTGCAGAAGGTCAGGTTCAGGTATGTAGGGTCTACGTGGAGGTAAGTAGAGTTTTGTAAGTATGATGGGTCCTTGTGGTGTGTTTATTTCGACTGCCAAGAAATCTGAATGGGTGTTGATGATTTTATGTTGGATGTTGTTTCTGATCGCTATAGCTACGTCATCGTTTCGTTCTTGTGATTTGTTGGGAGAATAGATTGTGTATGTGTAGATCTTTATTGGATTGCCTTTATTGAGCCCATGACAGTTTATGAGTATGATGTGAGGATCGTGTTTTCTGTTCGTTTTTTCGTATTGGCCAGTGTAAGACATTGTGTTGAATGATGGTGAGACATGAGTGTAGTGTATTATCAGTCATGTTTGTGTTATGTTTTTCTGTTGTGTCCTCTATGAGGTGTCCGTTGGGTGTTTTGCGTATGTTTTTGTACTGTTCAATCATGGTTTTAATGATGTTTATGTGTCCCTCCATGAGGTGGGTCTGGAGGTTCTGGGCTATGACCATATTGTGATGCCCTGCTTTGGTCATTAGGCACTTGATTCGTTTTTTGCGGAGTTCATGGCCGATTTCCTCTTCCGGAATAGACATTTTTTTTTTTGGGGGGGGGGGTTTCGGCGAATAGCCGGATCCCATAAAAGCTAGGGTCCACTACCGTGCCGTCCATCAAACGATCCCAGCCGTCATCACCCTTGTGACATCTCTGGGTTTTTGTGCAGGTGGGAGAGGGGGTGGTGGATCAGGGGACGTGGGAGGGTCCTCCCTGGGAGGAGGTGGCTGGACAGGTTTCTGCCCATTCGGCCTCACAGAGGTGTCACAGGGGTGGTGGGGAGGTCTGGGGGTATCATGGCCAGCTGGCTCTCCAGGGCCTGGTCGTGGGAGGATTCAGGGGATACTGTTGGCAACTGTCTGGGGGGCTGGAGAACTTTAAGGATGCCCCAGGAGTCACCCTTCCCGAGATCTAACTCTGGTAAGTTGTTCTTTCTAAGGGCCTCTTTGGCGTGGTGCCTGAAGCCCTTCTCAGGGGCTATGATGTTTTGCAGGTGGACGTGCAGGAGCACCACCCGGATGTCCTTAGAGAGGTCATTTGGGAGGGCAAGGTAAATACTGGGCTCTGTTTTAGTGGCTGTGGCTGTGAATATGGATTTAATGTCCTGGCGGACCTGGTTGATGAGGGGTTTCCAGGCATTCGTGGTGGCTTGTACGGTTTCTAAGACCGCCTTTTGAGCAACTGCCCTGAGTGGCCTGGCTTCTTTCTCCTTCTCCTTCTCGTGAGAGGTCTTGGTGGCCTCCTTGCGAACAGGGCAGCTGTAAGCAAAAGTGCGGTGGTCACCACCACAGTTAATGCACTTCTTGAAGTTGCTAGTGCAGTTTCTATAGTTGTGTGTTCCTGATCTACATTCAGAGCACCTGTCTTTCTTTTCCTCCTTACATTGGCCCTTCAGGTGGCCGTAGCCATAACAGTTCATGCACTGCCTTACGGAAGTGAACCGTTCGAATTCAATTTGCCAGGGGGCAATGAAGAGGTTGAAGAGGTAGATGCCTTTCTCCTTTATATTCTTGGCAGACAGGTGGTCAGAGAATCTGACTTTCATCAGGTAGTTTGTCTTCAGCACGAAGACATGTTCAGCATGAGATCCTGGGGCAGCTGTCATGATCTCATCAGCAATGGTGGACGCATTTTCATTTACGACCTGTCTGTCGCATTTTTTGAATACCAAAGTTAGTTTTGCTTTCATGTCCAGGGGAGAACAGGTGTGAACCCTAGCCTCTCGAGGAAAGCGACTATTTCCGCGGAAAAGAGTCGTTCGGCGTGGTCGTCGTCTTCAACAATAGACAGATATCCATCACGGATTTTATAGTACCGAAGTACCCTGACACTGGCCTCAAAGAGAGCCTTGGAGAGGGTGTCCCGGTGACTGGGGCTGGGATCACCACGACAGGTGATTCTGACTTTCACCATCATTAAAACATGGGATGGAGTGGGATGAGCAGGGATGAGAGGGAGATGAGGGTGATTAGAGAGATGAGAGGAAAGGGGAACAGTAGAGGTCCTGCACTCAACCCCCCCTAGTGACAGCCTGGCGGTGTTCTCCAGCACACTAGAGGATCGGAGTTTTTGTGGTGGGCTACTCCCTTGCTGTCAACCTTGCTATCAAGGAACAGTAGGTGAGAGCGCACCACCCAGACGAATACAAAAACCTCAGAGAGTTTATGTAGGTCCAGGTGGCCACAAGAAGGTGAAGAAGTTTAGAGGGAGAGAAACCACACCTAAAGGTCGCCTCAGACTGCTGGGCCTCCTGATACAGGTTTCCCTGTGATAGAGAGAGCTGCGGGTCTGAGGAGAGGTGTAGTTTTCCCTTGGCACCGTCAAAGAAGCAAAAGAAAAAAACGCTGAAGGTAGTGGCAAAGCAAAAACACTGATTACAGAGGTAATTTACTATACATTTACTTTGAAATTCAAGTTGCTATGATCGTCACTCTGTTCGCATTGACTGGGTGCACTCACCCATTTCACTCGCTTCACCACCATGCCTCTTTCTCTATCTAGTTTATTTCCTCTTCATCACCCCCTCTTTCCTCATCATGATCTGCCCTAGAACTCCCTACCTCTTTAACCTGTTTGTGTTTGTTAACAGCAGTCAATAAAAATCAATATAAAAACATAAAATAATAAAATCAAATAAAAGTAGTCACTCTTTACCTATTTATTACCTTGCAAATCATTAAAATAATCAAAAATAATAAAATGATAAAATCCACTAAAAATAATTTCAATTAATTCTCTGTTTAAGTTGCTATGTTAATATATAAAACAATAAAAATACATAAAAATAATAAATCATAAAATCAACTAAAAATAATTTTACCTTGTTATCTTTAGCCACTCTAGTTTACCAAAACATTAAAATCAATAAAAATTATATAAAGCCCCCCCCCCAAAAAAAAAAAAAAATATATATATATATATAATAAATAAACGTTGTTTTTACTTTAAGTTAATGTAATTAATGTCAGTATTGCAACCTATTAATCTTAGTAATCAAACCAATCACTTACCCCCCTCCCTCGTACTCCAGACATGATCAACAATATATATCTATGTACCATGCAAGGGGATTCGCCCCCCTTCTGTTATCCTTCTACTTATTTCTATTTCTAATTACTCTCTCCTCCTTCTCCTCTCTTATTTTTTCACCACTTTACTTCGTTTTTACGCTTTACGCGGGTTCTGCTCGTGCGGGTGCTTGAACGCCCCAGTCAAGCACACGCACGAGTGGAACTCGTCCAACGGGTACGGATAAAAAAAAAAAGGTTAAGGATTCACATATTGGTTATCACAATACTAACATTTGGACCGTAACACAACACAGTCCAACTACTAACAGATCATGATACTAACATTCTCACTACTAAATGAATAAAAACACTAACCATTTAATGCCTAATTATACTCTATGTAGAAATACATATATAGAAAATGAATATTTATAAAACGGGAGGTCCACTCTATTAGCAAGGGCACTCTTGGCACGAGCCTTAAACACAATATAAATAAGACTGGCAAAAGGGAAAGCCCCTTATCTTTTACACTACGACTAATTTCAATTTCTTTAGCTAGCTCCCTTCCTTAGCCTATTCTTCCTTCTTTGGTTTATCCAACCTCTTTTCTGCTGAATTGTTGTTGTTAAATACACACACTTCAGTCTTCTCTGCAACTTGAGTTTAATTCTCCTGTCTGCTCAGGGCCTAGGGCTCTCTCAATTACCTCGCCCTAGGCCTCTCTAAACGAGTTGTATTATAAACAGCCATACGACCATTATAATAAACCACTTACATTGAGACTGCATAGAAACACAGAAATGAGGAAAATGCGACATAGCTGTGTTCCCCTTCCGCGACTCGCCCGACGCGGCTGCGACCGTCTACTGCGACCAGGAGACCGACGGCGGCGGCTGGACGGTGTTCCAGAGGCGGCTCAAGCTCCCTGTGAGGGAGGACTTCTACCGCACGTGGGTCGAGTACGAGCTCGGCTTCGGCCACATGGACGGCGGTGAGTTCTGGCTGGGCCTCGACCTCGTGCACCACCTGACCTCGACCGGCCTGCAGGAGATGAGAGTCGACCTCACGGACTACGAGGGCAACGCGACATGGGCCAAGTACGGGCTCTTCCACCTGGGGGACGCCAGCACCAAGTATCGGCTGCAAGTCGGCAGGTACAAAACTTTCTTGGCCTACAAATATTGAGTTTACGAATAAACCCCCGTTTATTCAGTTATTTGCTTAGTCTACGTAACTAGATTCATCCTTATGTTGTATATCATATCTGCATGCATGCTTGTGAATGAATCATTATTAATTTGTTATGGTGGAACTATGAGATAAAACAAGTAAGTTTAAACAGAACTAATTTAGTCTAAAGCTTTAAACCAAAGATTATGTACTGATAAGTTTTCTCTATTTCTCAAGACTCTCTTTTCCTTTTCCATGTACGCAGTGATTAAAGAAACTAAATAACCACCAGGTACAACGGCACAGCTGGCGATGGCTTCGGAGGTGGCAGGCACAACGGCCACCCGTTTACCACGCACGACAACGACAACGACGCGGCTGATGCGAACTGTGCGGCCAGGTGAGTGAGACTAGGAACTACCTTAAATAATGCGGTTTGTCAGGAGACTCTGTTTATCTTGAAAGCAGTGGATCTCAACCAGTGTCGCGACCTCAAGGGGGTCTTGGAGGGTTAACAGGGTGGTCGCAAAGCATTGGGTAAATCTCCTGCAGGACCATTTGCTAGGTGTTTGTCCATATTAAGAAGCCACATGAAGTCATGTGTTCAATCAATGTAGTCTTAGTTACGGGACAATTGCTGCTTTTCTTCTTTTTGCCTACAAATAGGTAGTTAAAAAATATTCAAATGGAATCATGATAACGGGATGTGCCGGAGATTTGAGAAAGGAAGGGGTTGCGAGTGTAAAAAGAGAACGTTATCACTAAGGGGCAACAGACTCATGGTAAAGTGCATTCCTTGAATCGCAGTTTGCCAGCAGGGTCTGCTATTGGCAAGTGGAAGACACTAAGTAAATCCTTCTAGTATTTATTTTAGATAATGCCAAATGAGCACGGCTTAGCTCGGAAGATGTAAACTAGAATTCCTATTGAAACAGTGGTGCTACTTGCCTTATAAGTGCCTTGGCTTAGAGGTAGAGCTGTTTAGTATTTTATAAAGAATAAACATATCAATAGCCGAACCCTGAAAGTGTATACAAGATTTTGGTTTTCCTTGTTTTCATCTATCGGGTTTTCAGATGTTAGTAATTTTCATATTACTTAATGTAAAATTTAAGAAGTATTCTTATTACAAGTACTATGATATATTAAAATCACATGAATGTTAACTACACCTCTCTTATCCAAGTTCTCTATACATGAGAGGATATAATTCTTCACTTCTTATTCTAAAGCTGGAAGAAAAGCCATTAACTTCTTTTCTTGCAGGTATCGCGGTGCTTGGTGGTATGACAAGTGCCACATATCCAACTTGAACGGGTTTTCTTACGAAGGAGAGCATGAAACTTATGCGGATGGTATCGAGTGGCAACCCTGGAGAGGATATCGTTACTCGCTAAAAACTGCAGCAATGATGATAAGGCCAGCATTCTGAAGCATCTGTTGCTGCTGCACACACACATTCTATTAATATTCATTGTACCAAAAATATGGCTAGCATAGCCATGGGTGTTGGTTTGGGTATTATTGCACTGATGCAAAAGTATTTCTTGTAAAATTAATTGTGAAGTTTTAAATATCAGCAGTCTTAATATAAACAATACACCAATATGCATGCAATAGGAACAACGAAGGGAATGGCAAGAGAACACACGAATATGCTTACATCATGCTTCTCCGTAGAATAAGAAATTGCTTCTGTTTGATGAAAAGTCAGAAAATAGGTTGCTAGCCAGTGTTTTATTTCTCCGAGTGACCGGTCTTAATGGCCAACAGTTGCCTCGGATGCGCCCGAATTACTTATTAGGCAGAAACTCCAACATCTACCCCCGCTTCCCCTAGACAAAAGGTCAATGGGCAGTTATTCTCTTACAGTCTGACAAGGTAAACAGAGGAAAAGAAATCACTAGCCTGAAAAACTTGAACTGTACAATAAACTAAAACAATAATAATAATATGGTAATAAAATACATAATCGTTTAACCATACCGGGCGAGACCTCTGTCAGGTGACATTTGCTGAGCTGGCGAGACAGGAGGGTCCAGTGCTGATGCCTCCTTCAGGTGACTGTGATTATGGAGAGATATGCGGTAATTTCTGTCGATCCTTACAGCATACTGGCAATATGGACGGATTTTCACTATGGTGCCCGACTTGCTCCATGCCTCCGTGGCCTTGTCTTGAATTAAAATGCTGTCTCCCGGCAACAGATTGGGGTCGACGGCATTAATGACTTCCACGTTGACCCAGTGCGACCCCGTTCTGTCTCTCCATCTGCAACTCACTCCTGATCAGGGTCTGTCTCCACTGGGCGTCGATTTTGTAGTTTTCCCTGGCTGTGTGGATGCTATCCTGCAATATTCTCTTGGCTGTCTTCACAGCGGCCTCAGCCCATCCACTGACCAAAGGAGAGGCGAGTCAAAACACCGCATCTCTTGAGGAAAGTAGCCATTTCCTCATTTACTAAGTTGGTCCCACTATCTGTTGAAAGTTGCTCTGGGGCTCCCCATCAGATGAAGTGCTGGCAAAAGTGCTTCATTCTCAGGATGAACCAGGGTATGATGGTGCACTGGTGTTGTAAAAGTCGCAGGAGGCAAGGTGGTACTGGAGGTTGCCTTCTATTCCAGGCCAGTATAGTTTGCCTCGCTTTCCTTAGCATGGAGTTGAGGCCATTATACTTGATGTGAAGATTGGTTGCTGCTTAGCCACGTAGAGCTTCAGGGATGATGAGGTGCACAAACCCATGGCCAAAGGTGTAACTAAACTTCCTGCTACAACAAATCTATCCCTCACCCTGTAAAACGGCCTGAGGCATGCAAGCTCCTGCAACTCATGAGAACCCCAGTCGCCGTTGGTAACCTTTTGCACGAGTAGCTGATAGTTGGGGTCCTTGACTGACACGTGACGAGCTCCTCATCCAAGGTAGCACATCCACTTAAGCCCAGGGCGGTTGCAGTGGCTGCTGCCATGGCTCCAGCGGCGATGGCGTCCTGTTCTTCGTCCACCTTGTCTGGGTCGGCTCTGGCTCCAGGATATCTCGACAAGAAGTCTGCCGCCGCGTTATGCTTTCTAAGTAAATACCATATCGTGAATTTGTACTGCAACATTCGCTCCTTCAGGCAGAACAGGAGTGGGTTGGAAAAACCTTGAGGGCCTTATTGTTGAAGAGTCTCACCAGAGGCCGGTAATCTGTAGCACTGACGAGATTTGGGCACCCTAACAGAAAGAGATGGGCCTTGCTTAGGCACCAAGCTACTACAGACACATACTCCTGCAGGCGCATACTCAACGGGAGTGAGGTGCCGACTGCCGCGCCGCGCAGTGCTAGACGCCAGCAGTACTGTGTATGACAACGAACCCAATAACATCTTTGCACCAACCTTTGATGACAATGGTTGGCTGAGTTTTGTCGCAGTATGCCAGTCCCTTCCTGGCCAGATAACTGATGGCTTCCTTAGCCTGCGTAAATTTCTGTTGCAGATAATCAACTTGGTGGATTTCTTCAATAGGTCCCTGAAGGGAGCCATCATGGGGGCTGTGACCAGGAAAGGTGCCAACTGGTTTACAAGCTAAACCCAGGTCATCCTGAAGTACCTGTTGGCAGTCAGACGTTCCATGGAGGGTTCATATGTGTCCCAGACCAAGTGATAGACCACAAATGACACCCTCTTACAGAACTGGATTTTTTCTGACTTCAGCAATACCCTGGTCTTGGCACATACTTCCAGGAATTCATAAGTATGCCAGACGGCGCCCTCGACACTCGTGTCATAAAGCAATCGTCAATACATTTGTACTTCCGGGGCATGTCCATGATGGCATCATCGAACCTTATGGTGTAAGTGTCCTCTGCTAAACAGTGCCCCATAGGTGTCCTGCAGTACTGATACCGGCCGCATGGTGTGATGAAAGATGCGAGTCCCTGGCTCTCCTCATCCGGCTACACCTGGTGGTAGCCCCAATGGGCATCAGTCACTTTTATAGTGCAACTGGACTCCAAAGTACTGCAGGCAGTACTCGTTAATCTGCAACAAAGCATGACATTCAATACAAAAACATGGAAAACATTACTAGATCCACTACCAGTTCAGATTCCCTGGTGCTAAAAGAGAAGAAACGCCTCCAAAAGTCCAAAGCAGAATGGGAAAATGAAGCTAAATGGCTAGAAGTTGTACAAACCTAGATGTAACACAGAGGAGACATATATACCTTATGGCATCTGCATGCCTTATCATGTTCAGCAGAGACTAGTCCTCCACAGATCGGTGTCAAGAATGGAAGTCAGCAGTGGTCATGTCGTCGCATTTGTCCAGTGGGAAAGGCTAGATCAGTAGCAACTCAAGGTGTCATGGCATCTGATTTTGATGACGTCACAAAACTTGATGACGTCTTAAAGTTACGGATACTTTGAAATTGATTATTTTGGTCTTTTCAATTTCCAAAAAGGATAGAAAAATGATTTTAATGGCTATATTTTCGTTGAACATCAAAATAGCCCTGTGGATGAGAAGAGTGGGCGATTATGTTTATGCATGAATGAGTCTCAAGTGGAATTGCTGGCAGTGGGAGTCTAGCCATAGGCCTGTATTTTTTACCCAGCCTGAAGGAATTAAGTATAGGGACGGTCATCGTGATGTCATTAGAGTTGTCATGTGATCCATCGAGGCAGTGGTGGGCAAAACAACAACAATATCCCACGAACTTCGATATTTAGTATTTGTCTGCCGTGAACATCTTACCTTTTTGTAAGAAACTTCGAAGCGGTAAATAGCTGCATTATTACTGGAGGTGCAAGTGGACTGCAAAAAGGTTAAGGTTTGAGTTTTAATCGTCTGCCGAAAGACCCTGAGGGAGGCTTTGGCTATCAATTGCAAGAACTTTGATCCTGCGCCTGAGAGTGATGTTGGAGTTTGTGGAATACCTTTTGCTATTGATATGTACAATAGCTTTTCTATAAAGATATTCTAAAATTTAAACAGTTATGTTATACCGTCATAATTCTTCTTAAGGGATCTATTTCCCCGTGGTTAGGTATAGGCCTAGGCGGTGGTAGATGTTGAGGGTGACTGACTGTTTACTAATGAGTATTCTTTTCACTTTAAGTTTCAATTTAATTCGATTTTAAAACTCTCCCTGAACAAAGGTCGGAAAACATTAAATGAGAACAAACAAGAAGATAGTAAATCTAATGGCTGCTACACTGCCCTCTCAACAACTTGAGGATCATAATGAGTATTGCATGGAAATGTAAATTTAACCTTTAAGAAAATTCTGGGTGTAACGTCCGAATAATATTGGTAAAACCCTTGCTTTGAGCAACTTTTCAAAAGAACCAGGCCTAAAAGGCAAAGAGCAAGCAAGAAAGAATTTCAGTAGGTGAGAATTTAATCCAACTACTACGAAAGTCATTTAAACAATATTGAGTACTAACTTGTATCCTTCAGAGATTTGTAGGACTTTAATTCTTTTCATATGTAAACACCATATGTGTGTAAAAGGTACAGATACATGTCACCACAAGAAATATCAGGCCAATCTTTCGGTCTTTCTGACCAAATATCCGATAAAGAATACGGTTCTGGTTACCTTTTTGCACCCATAAAATTCCGCATTTTTTTGCGACATCTGTTTTTCGCCGCCGAATCGAGATTTATCATTCACCGACATTTTTTCTTTTCCTACATCTGATTCTTCTTTCTGATCACCAGTGAAATGCACATGCACATATCTATGTTATTTTTAGCAACTAAATCGAGAGATTTGAATAGGTTGACATCGTTCTCACAGATGATTCAGAGGCCACTATTGATCTTTTGCCGACCAGTGCGCGAAAAAGCGTTTTTCTTTTCGTTTTGATAACCGGCCCTATACCTACTTTTATTAATACCTCCATGCACTCAATGATGTGTAGGATACTGGCTTTAACACTGTTGTTTATTGTACAGAATGTAAGCATGAACATAT
>NW_020868833.1:373696-378696 GCF_003789085.1 Penaeus vannamei
CGACAGAGGCCGCTTCCATCTGGTCCTGGAGAACCTCGCGTCCTGGGCTCCTGATGGCGACAGAGCTCGCCTATGCTGGCCCTGGGGGAACCGGTCGCGTCTGGGCTTCCTGAACGGCGACAGAAGCCCTCATCTGGCCCTGGGGAACCGTGAGCGTCTGGGCTCCTGACGGCGACAGGGAGCTCATCTGGCCCTTGGAGGAAGGTCTGCGTCTCGGGCTCCTGACGGCGACAGAGCCTACCCATCTGGCCCTGGGAACGCCTCGCGTGCTGGGCTCTCTGGACTGCGACCAGAGACTCCGCACTGGCCTCTCGGAGGGTAACGCGTTCGCGTCTGGGGCTTCCGATGAAGTCGGCGGACAGAGCTCTCGATGGGCTGGCCGGCTGGGGAACCTAGCGTCCCTGGGCTCCTGACGGCGACAGAGCCTGGCCCATCTGCCCTGGAGAACACTCGCGTCTGGGCTCCTGACGGCCGACAGAGCCGCCCATGCTGCCTTACACAGTGGGGGGGAACCTAGAATTGGAGGTACGCCTGAATGGATCGCACGCTTTGTTGACGGGCGGAACAGACAGTCATGACCCATCCTGAGTGCCGTGCTGACGGCGAAACCTCCGCGGTCCACTTGGGCCTCGGCAGTGACCTGAGCGGACTGTAGCTCCATGCGACCACTCGTGGGAGTAACCTAGCGTCGTCCGTGGCTCTCGACGCGACAGAGCCGCTCCATGCTGGCCACTGGATGAACCTCGGGGGGCCTGGGGAGTGTAGGCGCGTCTGAGGAGGGCGTCTGCTTCAAGGCTGGTGGCTCGCGTTGTAGCGAGAGAGCGGAGGAGCTCTCCGATTTCTGACCTGGGGAACCTCAGCGTCCTGGCTCCTGACGGCGACAGAGCCTCCATCCTGCCCTGGGGAAGCGTCGGTCCTTCGGGCTCCTGAACGGCGACAGATGCCTAAACATCTGGCGCTGGGGAACCTCCGGGCGCCCAGGGCTCTTCGTACGGCAGGAATCGCGGGAGGCCGATGTCACCAACGGCGTCGGCGTCAGTTCCCGCGTTTGGGCTGCCAGTCCTCCTTCGAGCGACGCCATGTGCGGAAGTCAGCTGAAGTCATTTCCTGGCAGCATTTGTCTGAGGCCGATATGTTTCAGGGCCTTGACCCTCGGCGTTCGGGCTCGATGTCGCCACAGTCTGCTGCAATGCCCTGATGGCGGCATCGGGCAAGACGAGGGGTTGTTTGAGCCCGGCGCTGGACGTTTCCGAAATCTTGGTCTTGTTGTGTAGCCATTATTTCTGCGGATCGTTGGTCACTGCGCCATGTTGAAGGATATCAGGCGAGGGTAAGGCAAAATGGCTGGCTTACTAACTTGGCTTTATTCGGGGAATAAAGGTGGGCACAATAGGACACCTACACACGAAGAGGCCGAGGCGGACTGCCTACGCCTCCCTCTGCATGGGCAGTGTGGGAACTATGCACGTTTGCCGCTGTTAGCAGTGCTATTACAATAACACACTCTCTCTCTATCTTTCTCTCTTCTTCTTTTTTTCTTTCCCCTCCCCTCCCTCTCTCTCTCTCTGTCCCTCCTCTATCCCTCTTCTCGTTTGTCATTCTCTCTCTCTCTCTCATCTCTCTCTTCGTCTCTCTCTCTCTCTCTCTCTCTCTCTCTCTCTCTCTCTCCATCTTCTCTCCTTCTCTTCTTTCTCTCTCTTCCTCTCTCTTCTCTCTTTCTCTTTCTCTTTCTCTCTCTTCTCTTCTGCTTTCTCTCTTTTTCTCTCTTTCTCTCTTTTTTCTTCTTTCTCTCTCTCTCTCTTCTTCTTCTTATTCTCCCCCCCTCTATCTATCTGTATATCTTTATATCTATCTTCTGTTCTTTTTTATCACTCTCTCTCTTCTTCTTCTTCTTCGCTCTCCCCTCTCTCTATCTTTCTGTCTATCTATCTATCTATCTTCCGTTCTTTTTTTATCATCTCTCTCTCTTCTTCTGCTTTCTTCTCTCTCCCCCCCCTCTATATATATATCTTTATGTCTATCTATCTATCTGTTCTTTTTCATCACCACCGACGATTCACTCAGCTGTGCTTAATAAATTGAGATTGAAATATGATAGTTTTTTTTTCTTTTTTTTTTTTTTACTTTCTTTGAACTTACTGAAGCGTGAGGGAAGTTTGTTAGAGGGTTAATGAGAATTTTTTTTTATATCATATTCCGTGATTTCTTATAACCATTCTTGTTTGTTATCTATTTCGGGAGAGAGAGAGAGGGAGGAAGAATGGGAGAGATAGAGAGAGAAATAGAGAGAGTGAGAGAGAGACGGAGGGAGGGTGGGAGAGTGTGAGAAAGAGAAACAATGAGTGAGAGAAAGAGAGAGAGAGAGGGGGGAGAGGGAGAGTTAGAGGGAGGGAGAGAGAGAGAGAGGAGAGGGAAGAGGAAGAGAGAGTGAAGAAGAGAGAAGGCAGAGAGAGAGGAGAGTGTGAGAAGGGAGAAACAGAGAGAGAGAGAGAGAGAGAGAAACAGAGTGAGAGAGCGATAGAGAGAGGAAGGGGAAAGAGAAAGAGAGAGAGGAAAAAGAGGCAAGGGAGAGAGGAAACAAGAAATGAAAAGGGAATAAATGAATAAGAAACACGGAAAAGAAAATGAAACAGAGGGAAGGAAATGGAATAAATGATAATAATAATAATAAAAGGTTTTAGACGAGGAAGACTCCTACTTTTAAGACGCCATCTATTGATATCTAAAATAAACACATCTACTTACAAGAACCTACTTACATAGAACTTTTTTTCCTGGAAACTTCTTACTTGGACCTACTGAGACCCTACTTTACTTAAACTTCTTCCCGGAAACTACTTACATAGAACTTGCTTACTTACAAAAACCTACTTACATAGGAGACTACTTTTTGGAGACTACTTACACAGAACCTGCTTACTTAGACCTCCTGAGACCGTACTTACTTAGAAGGTATTTTCGGAAGCTACTTACATAGAACCTGCTTACATGAACTTACAAGAACCTATTTATTTAGAACTTATTTCTGGAAACTACTTACATAAGACCTACTTACTTACTGATAACCTACTTACATAGAACTTCTTTCCGAATCACATAAAACTTATTTACATGGACCCACAAACTACCTACACATAACCTTATTACTTGGAATTACTACTTATTACTTGGTCTTTATCTACCTACTTCTTACACAGATTGAAAAGGAGAAAAGGTTGGAAGGTAGAGACTGGAGTTTCGTACCTACAGGATATTACATAGAAATTGTTCACATACCCTCGCAGATTAGCGTGTGTGGGTGTTGTACTGTGTGTGTGTGTGTGTGTGTGTATGTGTGTGTGGTGTGTGTTGTATCTGTGTGTGGGTGTCTTTGCGTGTGTGTGTGTGTGTGTACGTGGATGTGTGTGACTGTGTGTGTGTGTGTGTTTGCGTGTTGTGTGCTATGTGTTGTTTGCTGTGTACGCATGTGTGACTGTGTGTGTTTGTGTACGTATACGTGTGAATACGCTTGTGAATGTATGTGTATCTGTGTGTTGTGTATATATATGGTGTATGTATATGCTTGTGTATGTATATATGCGTATGTGTTGTGTTACACGTAAGAGGAGAAGAAAGAGTAAAGAGAGAAGAAAATAAAAGACAGGAGAATGAAAGAGAGAAAGGTTTAATAAATGAAAATGAAGTATCTTCTATGTGAAAAAATTTAGTGAATAATATTCCCGTATCCAGACATTTAATAAGAAATAAATGTATACTGAACAATTAAGTATACTGAAGACCACAGAAGTTGAATGTGACTTTTTCCTGATACCATGACTTGGTAGCGAGGGTATTTTTTGTGCAAAAAAAAGAAAGAAAGAAAAGGAAAAAGAAGAAAGAAAGAAAAGAAAAGAAGGAGAAAAAAAGAAAAAAAGAATAAGAAAGAAGAGAAAGAAAGATAAAGAAAAGAAAAGAAAGAGAAGAAAAAAAGAGGAAAGAAAGAAAGAAAAAGACGAAAGATAGAAAGAAAGATAAAAAAAAAGAAAGAAAAAATCTGTCCATCTCTCTCTCTCTCTCTCTCTTCTCTTCTCATCCTCTCTCTCTCTCTCTCTCCTCTCTCTCTCTCTCTCTCTCTCTCTCTCTCTCTCTCTCTCTCTCTCTCTCCTCACATCTCACTCTCTTCTCTCTACTCTCCTCTCTAACTCTCTTCTCTAACTCTTCTTCTCCCGTTCGTCGGTGAACTATACGATTGTACGCGGTCGTGATTTCATGACGTTTGGGACCAGTCTACACCGGCGAAACGCACGCCCCTTGTCGCTGTACCCATGTAGTGGTCCCGAATATGTTTTCGAAAGTACCCGCGATCTAGGAGCGTCGCGGTGAGCGACCTCACTAGCGACTGGACGCTGTCCAAGATTGTGGAACCGGTCGAGGAGTACGTAGAGAGGGCGGCACCCCGAAGTATGTAAGACAGGATTCACCTTGAACCTCCGAGCACGTGCGATTAGAGCGTTCGCGGATGCACAGTACCGAGACATCGAGTTAGGGGTGCTATCCCCCAATGAGAACAGGCGCGTGTACAGTTTAGTGAGGGCAGTAGGGTTGCGCACTATGCGGTTGATCTGGAACGAGAGCCAAGGAGACGAGCAATGGGTGGATAGGGCACGGTCTCCAACACTTATTAATCATTGATTTACCGTCAGTGTGACCGGTCGGACTTACGGTGGCGGCCGCGAGTCAGCACTCCTGCCGGGCACTCGGAGAATACATATCCCCTACGACTGTCATTACCTGTCACTATCAGACACAGACGGCGAGTAAAAAGGATGGAGAGACCGTCTAACGGAGTATATGAGGGAGGTAGTCGGGACGAGCTGTCGTAGTTCTGGGTATAAATCCGTCTTAGAGAACATATGACTCGGAAAAAGATATAGACAGGGAACAGGGATGAAGTATATGCTCTGGCGTTGGTGTGTGATGCGTTGCCGTGACTACGTGTAACCATAAGTGTTGGGCGAGTC
>NW_020868833.1:388696-391196 GCF_003789085.1 Penaeus vannamei
CTGCACTCTCCTTAATCCTCCATTTCTCACATCCCGTCACCCTTTCCTCGTCACCCCCCCCCTCTCTTCTCTCACTCTCCTTATCCTCAATTTTCCTCACCTCGCCACACTTTTCCTGTCTCTTCATCTCACACACTCCTTTATCCTCAATTTCCCTCACCTCGCCGTCACCTTCTCCTCGTCTCTCTCTCACACTCTCGCTTATAATCCTCAATTTCCTCACTCTCGTCACCTTTCCTCGTCTCTCTCTCAACTCTCCTTTAATCCCCTCAATTTCCTCACCTCCCGTCTACCTTTCCTCGTCTCTCTCTCACACACTCCTTTATCCTCAATTTCCTCACCTCCCGTCACCTTTCCCATCGTCTCTCTCATCATCACTCTCCTTTAATCCTCAATTTCCTCACCTCCGTCACTTTCCCGTCTCTCCTCTCACACTCTCCTTTATCCTCCATTTCCTCACCTCCCGTCACCTTGTCCTCGTCTCTCTCTCACACACTCCTTTATCCTCAATTTTCCCCCCCTCATCCCTTGTCACCTTTCCTCGTCTCTCTCTCACACTCTCCTTTACTCTATTATCCTCTCCGTCACCGTTTCCTCGTATCTCTCTCTCACTTCTCCTTTAATCCTCAGTTTCTCTCACCTCCCGTCACCTTTCCTCATCTCTTTCTCACACTCTCTCTTTTATGCCCCTCAATTTCTCACTCTCCCGTAACCCTTTCCTCGTCTCTCTCTCTCCTCCTTTTTTATCGACAATTTTCTTCACCCTCCGGTCACTCCTTCGTCCTCTCTCACACTCCTTTATCCTCAATTTCCTCACCTCCCGTCACCTTTCCTCGTCTCTCTCTCACACTCTCTTTTATCCTCAATTTCCTCACCTCAACCGTCACCTTTCCTCGTGCTCTCTCTCTCCTCTCCCGTTTATCCCCTCCATTTCCTCACCTCCCGTCACCTTTCCTCGTTTCTCTCTCTCACACTCTCCTTATCCTCCATCCTTACCTCCCGTCACCTTTCCTCGTCTCTCTCTCACACTCTGCTTTATCCTCCATTTCCTTACTCCCCGTTTCACTTCTCGTCTCTCTCTCACACACTCCTTTATCCTCTATTTCCTCATCCCTTGTCAACCCGTTTTCCTCGTCTCTCTCTCAACACATCATTTATCCTCAATTTCCCACCTCGCCGTCACCTTTCCTCGTCTCTCTCTCCACTCTCCTTTATCCNATGTGTGTGTGTGTTGTGTGTGGTGTCTTGTGGTGTGTGTGTGTCTTGTGGTGTGTGTGTGTGTCTTGTGGTGATGTGTGTGTGTCTTGTGGTGTGTGTGTGTGTGTGTGTGTGTGGTGTGTGTGTGGTGTGTGTGTGTGTGTGTGTGTGTGTGTGTGTGTGTTCTTGTCTTGTGTGGTGTGTGTGTGTGTATCTTAGTCTTGTGTGGTGTGTGTGTGTGTGGTGTGGTGTTGTGTGTGTGTGTGTGTGTGTGTGTGTGTGTGTGTGTGTGTGTGTGTGTGTGTGTGTCTTGTGTGTGTGTGTGTGTGTCTTGTGTGGTGTGTGTGTGTCTTGTGTGTGTGTGTGTGGTGTGTGTGTGTGTGTTTGTGTTGTGTGTGTGTGTGTGTGGTGTGTGTGTGTGTGTCTTTGTCTTGTGTGTGGTGTGTGTGTCTGTGTCTTGTGTGGGTGTGTGTGTGTGTGTGTGTTTTGTGTGGTGTGTGGTGTGTGTGTGTGTGTGTGTGTGTTTTGTGTGGTGTGTGTGTGTGTGTGTTTTTGTGTGGTGTGTGTGTGTGTGTGTGTGTTTTGTGTGGTGTGTGTGTGTGTGTGTGTGTTGTGTTGTGTGTGTGTGTTTTGTGTGGTGTGTGTTTTGTGTGTTTTGGGTGGTGTGTGTGTTTGTGTGTTTTGGTGTGGTGTGTGTGTGTTGTTTGTGTGGTGTGTGTTTTGTGTGGTGTGTGTGTGTGTGTTTTGTGTGGTGTGTGTTTTGTGTGGTGTGTGTGTGTGTGTTTTGTGTGGTGTGTGTTTTGTGTGGTGTGTGTGTGTGTGTTTTGTGTGGTGTGTGTTTGTGTGGTGTGTGTGTGTGTGTTTTGTGTGGTGTGTGTTTTGTGTGGTGTGTGTGTGTGTGTTTTGTGTGGTGTGTGTTTTGTGTGGTGTGTGTGTGTGTTTTTGTTGGTGTGTGTTTTGTGTGGTGTGTGTGTGGTGTGTTTTGTGTGGTGTGTGTTTTGTGTGGTGTGTGTGTGTGTGTGTGGTGTGTGTGTGTGTGTGTGTGTGTGTGTGTGTGTTTGTTTGTTTTGTGTGGTGTGTGTGTGTGTTTGTTTTGTGGTGTGTGGTGTGTGTGTGTGTGTGTGTGTGTGTGTTTTTTGTGGTGTGCGTGTGTGTGTGTTTTGTGTGGTGTGTGTTTGTGTGGTGTGTGTGTGTGTGTGTTTTGTGTGGTGTGTGTGTGTGTGGTGTTGTGTTTGTGTGGTGTGTGTGTGTGTGTGTGTTTTGTGTGGTGTGTGTTGTGTGTGTGTTTTGTGTGGTGTGTGTG
>NW_020868833.1:396196-403696 GCF_003789085.1 Penaeus vannamei
ATGAAACTAGTCATACCATTGCATGAATAACAAACTTTTCTCTTACAGACAAACTATACATCAGTCAATATACACATCACAATAGATTTATGATTTTTTATTTATTTTTATTTTTAGATATGGAAAAATGCCCTCAATCTACATTGGTTGTAGCTGAAGCTTTTTTTTAAATATTCACAAAATCTACAATGAAGATAATCATCATTCATCAAATTGGAATTTTTTTTTTATAAAAAAAAAGGAAAAAAAGGAACATCCTTAAATACACACATACAAAATAAAATATTGGAGAGGGCTGGACAACACAAGTAACTAATATATACAATATAAATATGCAGATATAACACAAATATCCTGCCTTAGTTATGTACTATATAAAGTATATATTACATACTTTATACCTCCCAAGATAATACAAAGAAACTGTGGAGGCCTCCATTACTGTCTGAAAAGATGTATGCACCAGGAAGTACAAACAACAGCCCATCACACGTTTCCACCTCCCTTCACTTCTCTGTCAGATGCTGTTTGACTAATTGTCAAGTTTTGGTTTCTTTTTCTGATACAAATTGGTCAGTAGCAAGTTTTATGCTATCATTCACTTACAAGAAAAACCCGACAGCAGATATGCCAATCTTTCATCCTACTCTTAAAAGTTGGGCAAAATGGGAAGCCACATTGTGCTTCACCAAGCTCCACAAAGCTGCTATCTTTACACTGTTTATTTAAAGAGTCCACTTTCTCCGGCAGTGTCATTTCAAATGATACAAGTAGTTTCAGTCATTTGTTCCATATCATCTAACTTTTGTGCAAATTAGAAAATAATGTACATTTTTAAAAAATATTTTACACAGTTCACAACATCACTTTCTTGTACAGAACACATATGAAGTTGGCTTTGATAAAGAGCAGAGAGATCCTTTACAATAGTGTGGATGCTCCTTCACACTCCCTTAGTTCATACATTCATTTTCCTAGTAACCAATTGTTCATTACCTCTGAACAAAAGAGGAAATTAACCTTTTGTCATGTGGTAGCCTCATTTTAAAAACAAAAGCTTTTAAAAACATACCAAATGATAGTTCACAGATAATTACAACTTAATGCACAAAGACACATGTAAAATGTTCCTATATTAAACTACCTTGCATCCCTCCCAATGCCATATGCTAATGTGAACAGTTGCTCAGCCTGAGAAAAAAAACTTGCTTTCAAGTCTTGAGCTCTGCTTTTTATGTATGTATTTATTGTTTTTTTAACTTTTTATTTAGCTAGGAATAATAATGGGACTTTCACCAAGAAGGTGGTTAATTCCACAAACAAGATCACAGGAACTATCAAACCCCATTCACCTATAAAAGGTTCAATGCCCAATCACCCACTCAAAGAATCAACACCTTCTTTGTACTAACCCATCATCAACAATTTTTCTTACTGTAAAATAATGAACCTTAAAAATATACCATTTCAGTTCAACAAGACTAATAATAATAATGGTAATTTTGCTGAAATCCTTACTGAGATTCAGTTGCTGGTTACGTATATTAAACTGAGCTAATATCTTGACTTATCTACATAATCCGGCACATGAACTGTTAACAGCCCGGGAGAGCACAAGGGAAAGGTATATGAGTTAGGCAGCAGTGCTGTAGGACCCTTGGAATATCTGGCATCACCGTGAGAGGGAATGTGAGCGTTCCCGATGGTCGTCGCCTAACCGCTGATGAGGAGGGATTTTCTCAAAGAAAGGATGCCTGGAAAGAAAGATGGTAAATCCTTGTTAGATATTTAAATGAATGTGAGAAGAAATCTACCTTTGTTAGGTTACATAAGAATAGTTATGTCTTTTTTCTTTTTGGCAAAAAAAATGATATGGGCTGACACAAAAGAACACTTCTATTGTGTTTGATTCAACTGAATTAATTATCCAGACTTGTTACCATAAAAAAGTAATCTTATTGGCTGTTACATCCAGATATGGTCCCTGGGAAGAAAGTTATTATTCAAACATGACTACCAATTTTATCTTTACTCTTATCTAGCAACTTGGCAATACCTCATGATAGGCCAAAAGTACATCTACACTGGGTTGCAAATAAGTAGACTGCATGGTACAAGAACTTTTACAAGATGTGAAATTTGCATGATTAAAACTACAAAATTTATCACATGACCTAAATAGCCACAATGTAAAAGCAACTGATTAAATAAGTTGTAAAACACCCAACAGATATGACAAGAAGCTATAAATTTGAGAAACCCTTTAATATGGGATAATTTACACTAAACTACATCATTGCAAATAAGTAAAATGCAGAACTTTTAGATATGAATGTCAATACATTGTTTCCCTTTTTAAAACAAAATGCCAAACTGACAGAGTATTAAAAAGTATCTTGCCCCTAACATAATATCAAAACTTATTTTCCATTCTATTCATACTAAATATAACCTTACAACCAAGTCATGATAGCTTTTTTTTTTCTAAGTATAAAATGTGAACCCCCAAATTATCAAAAAGTTTCTAACCTCTAACAAAACATTACGCCCATGTCCTTACCTAAGTGCCTCGCTCAGGGAGATGCGCTGGCCTGGTTCATATTCCAGCATCTTGGTGATTAAGTCGAATAGTAACCTATGGTCCTCATCTGAACTTGTCTGGTAGCTCTGGAAAATTGAGGCACTTCCGTTAGTTTTGTCTGGGATGGATATTTATCCAATGTTTTATTTCATGTGTGATACTTAGTTTTAAGCAAATCAAGGTATCTAAATTATATCAATTTTGGTTATGTCAGGTGAAAAAAAATTCTAAAAATGCTATTTCAAAATCTGGAATAAAGATAAACAGTTACCATGATACCAGTGAAGTCAAGTCATCACATTATCATGGTAAATTATTTAAAATCATACGCACATGTAGCAACATTCATATTCATTCTACATCTCAACATACAGTTTAATTCCAATTTAGTAATCCACAACATTGAGTATAAATGAGTATAAATAACTTTAACACATCCATGCATAGTAATGGATTTTTACAGACTGCTCACTTGTTTGTAATCATTAATAAAGGAAGACAAACAAACAGTGACACAACAATTATTTTTTTTTTTGAGAAGCAAATTATTATTTTTATTTTTACAGTTAAGCACTAACTTAAAAATTTAATAAATTTTACAATCAGACAAAAATATGAAAGGATCATCTCATGCACACAGAGTAATTTGTAGAGTAACAAATACATATATTTAAAGTATCCATCCTAAACACATCCAAACAGATACTCTTCCAAAATCTGAAGTTTTTAAAAACACTCCACATTCTTTTCATCCTTTAGAAAAGAACATGCCTGCTATGTAAGTCTCGATAAACTCTACAAAAAACTCATGACTGTATAAACAATACAGTCACTAATAACCATTTATACCTCTTAGTAAAAGATTAGTTGTAAAAAAAGTCTAATTACATTACAAACCAAATATCTGCTCAGCATTACCCTAAGAGGTTTACAATTCTCGCGCACGTATCTGCCTGCAGAGCTCTTTTCATCCCAGTCTAATTTGCCATGATAGAAATACTTGGTCCTTGTCTTTCTGCCCATTCTGTGACGGAGAGAGAACAGAATCAGTTCTGAGGAATGCAATCAAAAGAAAAAACTAAGACATTCAAAAAGCTTTATATGAAAATCTAAGAAAGAAAGAAAGGCTTTCACTTAAGAATTACTATTCTAAATTTTAAACATTTATATTTGTAAATTCCAAACAAAGACAGAAAAAAAACATCAATATATAAAACATGATTAATCTTATACACATTACCCCCTACACACACATTACACACCCCACACTTTACCTGTAAGGAATGGGTCCGAGGATACGCTCCATCATGGCCAGGTGTTCTCGGTTATCGTGCGTCTGGAACAATGTGATCCCCAAGTACAACTCAAACATTATACACCAATGGACCAGACATCACAAGGCTGCTGCCATCCCAATTCTGAAAAGAGGATTCAAGTGTTATTACACATATAGTAATATGAAAGTAATCATAAACTAATGTAAATGATAAGACTTCAGAATGATTGGTCTTGAAATTGTGAACACCACCTTTCTTATGATTATTTATTTATTTATTTATTTGTTTGTTTTTTTTTTTGTTTATTTATTATTATTTCTTTCTTTCTTTCTTTCTCTCTTTCTTTTTTTTTTTTTTTTTTTTTTTTACTATCCAAAAATCAGAGTACGAAAGTGAAGTCTAACTTTTCCACCGGCATTCAAACTACACTACATGAACACTAACAATATGATAACATTTTTATTTTTTACAATGAATATTTAGCAATTTACTACAAGCACTTTCTTACAACAATTAAAAAACCAAGAAAGAAAACACTAATTTGAAAGTGACTTGTGACAGTCCATACTCACCTAGTATAACTTCTGGTGCTCTGTAATGCCTAGTAGAAACTATAGTGCTGTGGTGCTCATGATCAAATGTTGCACTTCCAAAGTCGATTAGCTGGATGTCCGTCCTTTTAACTGTTCTGATGTCTCGTTTCTGGGGGAACAGAGTAGGCTTTGTTTAAGGTTCCCTTCAGTTAAAATTGGTTTGTTACAATATTGTTACTTAATTGGAAGTGCTACTCTGTAAATGCATGTGATTTGTAGTACTTTAAATGTGAATCACAGACTGGGAAAGTCTGAACTAAAGAATGGGGTTTAGTGTAGTGAATGTCTCACCAGTAATTAAATATCCACCTATAAAAGACAAAGAAGAAAAAAAATTGTGAATTTACATATACATATAAAAATAGTACAAAAAAATATATATATTAAAAGATCCTTACCTTCTTGGGATCATATGTCAAGTCATAATCTGAATCGACAAAGAGGATATTTTCAGGCTTGAGATCAGTATGAGTGAGTTTGTTGTCATGGAGGAATTTGACAGCATAACACAGCTGGTAGGAAATGTGTCGGACTTTTCCAGGGCATATGGACGGTAATTGTTGTCCTTCTGCAAAAACAACAAGCAAGGCATTGAATCTATATGTAAACACATTATTAATAAGTATAATAAATACGGGAATGTGAAGAATAGGAGCATAATAATAACAATTGAAAGGGGTATAAAAGTGAACAGATGAAAAAAGTACACAGATACAATGGGATGGAGAGAGGAAATAAGAAAAGTGTGAAGAAAATGGGAGTAATAATCTCTTAGCAAACTTCAGAATACCCACTTCTGCTGTATTAAGCTCTATCACCTTCACATGTTCTTCCCTACTTTCTTTGACAGGAATTTCATCTTCATAATACCACTGACTTATTTTAGTTTGTTGGTATCTAAAAATGTGACCAATGCCTTTCAGTCTTGTCAGTTGCCAGGTCAGCAGGGAGAGTTTGCTCAAGCTTTACGCATCATAAAATATATATACTTATAATCTCAGTAGCATTAACTTTCAGGCATTTTTTGAAAATATAAATTTAACAACTCACTAAACTGTATACTGAAGGAGAAGGAGGAAGAGGAGGAGAAAAAGAAGTGGAAAGGGGAGAAAGAAGAAGAAAGAAGAGGGAAGAAGAAAAGGAGGAAGAAGAAGAATAGCAGAAAAAGAAGAAGGGGAAAGGGAAGGAGGGAAGAGGAGGAAAGAATGAAACAAGTAAAGAACAAAATAATTTTTTTTATTCTCTCTCCTCTTGTTTTGGTAACTTTAAACACCACAAAAGCAATAAAACCTCTCCAAAGTCCTGTAACTACCCAACACCCCCTACATAAACTGCCCATTAAATTCAACCACTTTAACAGCAATACAGCCCTCTGAATACCTCTTCAGACTTAAAAATCCTTTTTCCCATATTTAGTGATGAAAAAAGGTACTGGGAACACACGCAAGCACAGACACTTCCAAACGCATTCAGGATGACAAAATGGACAGACATGTGGTAAAGAAGTTCTGGCTACTGCTTGGCATCCCCCAAACCTAAACTTGCAGATCTAAGTGCTATTTGCATCACTACATGGGAGCAACAGCACAAAATAATATCAGAACATATTCCGATCTTGAGACAAATGGCTTATGTGATTAGCACAAGTAGTGATTCATCTTGTGCAACAGCTTCCTAATATTCAATTCTATAAAATATATAATAGAGTATAAATATTACTCAGTAAGAAAAAAGTTCACGTAAAGGTAAACTGTGCTAAAATGCGGGTATGCACAATCACATTTCTCCACACTGAGAAGCAGTCAGCTGAAAAGGGGGAGGAAAGAGATACAAAACAAGAAGAAAAGAGAGAGTGGTAAGAAAATGCAAAAAAATGTATGCATGGCTGTATGCCTGTATGTATGTATATATTACGTATGTATAATGTATAATATATAATATATATATAAATAAAAAAGAAACAAGATATACAGGAAACAAGATAAAAAAAAAAAAAAATCAATGAACATAAAATAAAAAAAAAAAAGCAGGAAAAACAAGTCAGACAGTGAAAGAAATGCATATTCATATTAATTTTCACATCAAAGACATGTGAAACTGCGGAACATAATTTGGCTTTCTTCACATTTAAATAACAAGGAAAACTTTCAGAAGCCCAACTTACCAAGAAGTCAAACACGCTGAGTCCAAGCATGTCAAAGGCTATACACACATGTCCATGGTAGTCAAACCAGCTCAACATCCTGACACACAAACTGTTCAAAAGAGAAAGAAAAAGGAAACATTACCGCCACTTCTTTTCGCTCTCTTGCGAAACTAAGCTTTGCTTCAGGAGATGTACAAGACGGGTAAGTACAGTTTCCTCTGCTCATGTACATAAAAATCTATATTTCCCTAATTAGCAAAATCATTACCATATTTCTAATTGCTATCATCTTCAATAGAAAGATAGTGCAACCATTACCTTTCAAAATATCTTTTCCTCTTAAGTTCATAACACTTAAGAAAAGCATCAGCGAAGAGGTAAAATATGCTAATGAACCTCCTTCCACTTAATGGCAAAAGTGACAACAAAATAATGATGCCCTCTGATTAAACACGAACATTCTTTGCAAAAACAGAGAGTAACGGTAGTGGATGTGATGATAAAAAATAAATTTGTTTATTTTGTCAGTCTCCATTCCTATCGACTACACTAATAAAAACTATCAACTGACAAATGGCAAAAATAATACTCATACACATTAACAACAAAACAATCAAAATGAACTGTGATAATAATAATGATTGAACTGTGATAATAATAATAATGATGATGATGGAGACAAAGAACGATCACATAACCCATACCTAAATATAACTTAAAAACAAAAAAAGAAGAAAAAAAAAGAGCCCCAAAACCAATGGGCCAAGACACTCACTGTTTGTTGTGGGGATCCTTCTCGGCCAGCTTCTCCAGCACATTGATTTCCAACTTGGCAGCTTCTCTATATTTCTCGACATTTTTGATGATCTTGAGAGCTATGTGCCGATCACTGCGAAAGAGAGA
>NW_020868833.1:417779-470772 GCF_003789085.1 Penaeus vannamei
TTCTCTCGTCTCGTCTCTCTCGTTGCTCTTCCTCTTGCTCTCTGTGTCTTGCCTCTGTTGCCTGTCACATGCCTGTCTGACTCTCTCTTAGTTGTGTGTGTGTGAGTGTGTGTGTGTGTGTGTGTGTGTGTGTGTGTGTGTGGTGTGTGTGTGTGTGTGTGTGTGTGCGGTGTGTGTGTGTGTGTGTGCGTGTGTGTGTGTGTGTGCCGTGTGTGTGTGTGTGTGTGTGTGATGTTGTGTGTGTGTGTGTGTGTGTGGTGTGTGTGTGTTTGTGTGTGTGTGTGTGCGTAGCGTCCGTATGTGTCCCCCTGTGCATCTGTGTCTATCTGTGTTTGTCCGTGTCTGTGTCTTTATCGTGTCTGCCTGTTCTACGTTCTCGAAATCTGATTGGATTTCCTATCGTTTCGCGCTGGTGTGCATCAAATATTTTCACTGGTAATTTACATTCGATGCTATGCAGTTATTCAATATCCTATCGAGTATTTCACTTTTTTTTTTTTTTTACAAGGGACATACATAGCTTCTAAAATTCCCATTCCCAATCAAAACACAAAAGCAAACAACCTGACGCCATACACAAAAAACAAACAAACAAAAAAGAACGAAGCAAGAAATAACAAAAAGGTTAAATAAAAAAAATAAAAATGAAAATAAAGGTCAACTGCAGTGCCCCTACTGCGAATGCATTAACCTTGTTAGCCCCAATGACAGTCGGCCACATTTACCTCTCTCTTCTCTCCTCTCCTTTTCCTCCTTACCTGCCCCCCGCCCCTTTCCTTTCTCTCTCTTTACTTTATCTACACTCTTCTTTCTCTTCATCCTTTTTCTTTTCTCTCTCTTCTCTTTTTTTCCTTTTTTCTACTCCTCCTTCCTCCTCTTCTCTCCCCCTTTCTTCCCTCCCTCCTCCTCTCCTCCTTTTATTTTTCTTCTCTTTTCCCAACTCCTAAACACCTCCCATTTCCGGTCTTCTCCTCCTCCCTCTCCTCTACCTCCCGCCCGCCGCCCCCCCCCCACCTTCCACCCCCTCCCACGAATAAATTACCCAAAATCCTGACCCCGAATCTCCCCAGTCGATCTTCCCGAATCATCAGCCAAACTGAATCGAATCGAATTAACAAGGACAGCCAAGCCACGCCCTCCTCCTCCCCCGCTCCCTCCCCCTTTACTCTTCCCTCTGTCCCCACCCTTTCGCTCTTATTTCCCCTCTATTTCCCAATCCTTTATTACCCATGCTTGCTACCCACCTCCCTATCTCTGAAGCCCCCCCCACCCCCCTCAAAACCCCATACTTCCCTCTCCCCCTTTTAATAAGCCCTTTAAACCCCGTTTCCCCCTCCCTCTCCCTTCCATTACAACCCCTCCCCTACTATTTACCCTTACCTGCCTCCCTCATTTCCTTCCCAAACCCTTCCAAACCCCCTTTCCTTCCTTCCTCCTCTCCTTAACCACTCTCCCTCCTTCAACCCCCTTCAACCTCGCCTCCCTCCTCCTTCACCAACATCTGTAAACCCCCCCCCCCTCCTCTTTAATCCCTCCCTAACCCTACTCCCTCCCCTCCCCCCTGAACACGAACAAATGGTGTGAACCTCGGCGACGTAAACCAGAATGCTAATGTAAACTTTTGTCGATGGACTCACGGCAAGGAAGAAAAAGGACTGAAGGAGGAAGAGAGGGAGGAAGAAGAGAGGGAGGAAGAGAGGAAGGCAGAAAGGAATAGGAAAGGGAAGAAGAAAGAGGAGAAGGAGGAGGAGAAAGAAAAGACGATAACGAGGAAGACCATGAAGACGACAACAACGATGGCGACGACGACGACGACGACGACGACCCACTCCTCAAACCTACCTCCCTACCTCCCCCTTCCTTCCCTCCTTCCCTTCCCTCCCTCCCTCCTAAACACCCGAGATACAATTCCATCCCTGCTATCGATTCCGTGCGAATGGGATCCAGGGCGGACCTCGTACTCGACCGCGAGTCCATGCAGATCCGAACCTGTAAACTCGTCCTGTCACCGCCACACTCCATAAATCGGAATCCATCGGGCGGGGAGGGGGAGGGAGGGAGGGAGGGAGGAGGGAGAGGAGAGGGCGGAAAGAGAGAGGAGAGGATAGATGGAGAGACGGAGAACTGGAGAAAGAGGGAGGGGATAGATGGAAGAGATGGAGAGACAGAGAACTGGAGAAAGAAAGAGAGAGGGAGAGAGATGGGAGGGGGAGAGCGATAGAGAAAGAGAAAGAGAAAAAGAGAGAGTGGAGTGAGAGAGAGAGAGAGAGAGAGAGAGAGAGAGAGAGAGAGAGAGAGAGAGAGAGAGAGAGAGAGGAGGGAGGAGGAGGGAGGGAGGGAGGGAGGGAGGGAGAGAGAGGGAGAGGGAGAGGGCGAGGGAGAGGAGAGAGAGAGAGAGAGAGAGAGAGAGAGAGAGAGAGAGAGAGAGAGAGAGAGAGAGAGAGAGAGAGAGAGAGAGAGAGAGAGAGAGGAGAGGGAGAGGGAGAGGGAGAGAGAGGAGAGGGGGGAGGGAGAGGGAGAGGGAGAGGGAGAGAGGGGAGGGAGAGAGAGGTAGAGTAGAGTAGTAGAGGGTAGAAGTAGAGGTAGAGAGAGGTAGAGAGAGGAGAGAGAGAGAGAGAGAGAGAGAGAGAGAGAGAGAGAGAGAGAGAAGAGAGAGAGAGAGAGAGAGAGAGAGAGAGAGAGAGAAGAGAGAGAGAGAGAGAGAAAGAGAGAGAGAGAGAGAGAGAGAGAGAGAGAAAGAGATAGAGAAAGAGATAGAGAGAGAGATAGAGAGAGAGAGATGGATAGATAGATAGAGAGAATGTAACGAAAACAGAGCAACAGACAGACGATACCAAACCAAAAATCAAGTTTCGCAGATGCAGCCCAAAAGAAAGAAGCTAAAGGGCAAAGTATATAGGGGAGAGAGGAGAGGAGAGGAGAGGCGATAGGAGCATAGGGAAGAGCGGAGATAAGAGGGAGGAGGAGCAAGGGGGGACAGGGGGGAAGGGAGGGGGGAACCCGAGTGCCGCTGGAGGTCGACGTGCCATGTTTTGGGCCGCCCACCTTGCCACGGCCGGCGACGGTGCCCTTACCGCTCTTGCCCGCTTAACCCGACCCGCACCTTCCTTTCTCCTCGTGCTCTTTCTCTTCTCACGACCTTCGCTTTCGTCTTCTTCTTCTTCTTCTTCTTCTTCTTCTTCTTCTTCTTCGTCGTCGTCGTCTTCTCACTCTCCTCTCCTTTTTTATGTTCCCTCCGTCTGTCTCTTTCTCTGTTTGATGGTCTGTATTCACTACCTGTCCGTTGTCTGTCTGTCTATCTCTCTATGTCTGTCTATTCTATCTATCTGTCTATCTGCCTGCCTGTCAATTCCATCCAACGCATCCCAAACATACCTGACGCTAATCCCCCCTCTACCCCACCCCTCACCCTACCCCTCCCCCTACCCTCCTGGGCGTCAATGGCACCTCCCTATCCACTCCAATCATCCATCACCATCCATACCCCATCCACCGCACGCCCTCCAGCCGGAAATCACGGGTACGGCGGGGATGGGAGGGGGAGGGAGAGGGGGAGGGAGAGGGGAGAGGGGAGGGGAAGGAAGGCGGGAGGGAGAGGGAGGGGAGAGGGAAAGGGAGGGAGAAGGAGAAGGGGAGGGAGGAAGGGGGAGGGGAGAAGGGAGAGGGAGAAGGAAGAGAGAGAAGGGGGAGGAGAAGAGAGAGAGAAGGGGAGAAGCAGAAAAGAGAGAAGCAGAAAGGAGAGAGGCGGAGAGTAGAGAGGGCGAGGCGGAGCGACGGGCGGCCGCTTATGCAAACGAGGCCGGAAGAGCGGCACCGGAAGTTACCTGAGGCCGCCGCCGCCTCCGCCGCCGTCGCCTCCGCCTCCTCCGATCTTGTTTTGGGCCAAGCGCGACCGCGGCGGGCGATGAGTTATGGCCGCCCACGCTGGGGGTCACTCCACATTGCCCCTGACAGTGACTGATGCACGAATTAATAAGCGAGCCGGAGGAGGCGGGGGGAGGGGGGAGGGAGGGGGAGGGAGGGGGGGGAGGAGGGGGAGAGAGGGAGAGGGAGGGAGAGGGGAGGGAGGAGGAGGGGAGAGAGGGAGGAGAAGAGGAGGAGGGGAGAGGGAGGGAAGGGGAGAGAGAAATCAGCTGACTTGCCTAGACCTCTTAATCTTCCTCCTTTTTTCCACCCATCTTCCTCTCCATCATTCGTTATTTGCCCTTGTCTACGCCTCTGCCTATCTCTCTCTCCCCTTCCCCCCTCCCTAACATAAACATCCCACATTTACCCCAACACTCTCACACCCCTCTCCCCTCCCTTCTCCCTCACCCTCCTCCCCCACACCCCTCCAACCCCTTCTCACCCTCACTTACCCACCCCCACCCACTAACCATCCCTACAACCCTGACACCCCCCCCTCCCCTACCCACCCCACCCACCCCCCCCCTCCCACACCCCTCCCAGAGAAGGCAAAGGAAGAGGGAAACCAACCCCCCCCTCACCCCCGAAGGAGGGAAAACAACCCCCTCCCTCACCCAAGAGGGAAACCACCCCACCACCCTTCCCAAGAGGAGGGAAAACCACCCACCCACCCCAACCCTCTCCATCACCCAAGAGGAGGAAATCCAACCCCCTCCCTCACCCAAGAGAAGGGAAAACCAACCCCCTCCCTCACCCAAGAGGAGAAGGGAAACCAACCCCTCCCTCACCCAAGAGGAGAAGGAAACCCCCCCCTCACCCACGAGGAGGAAAACCAAACCCCTCCCTCACCCAGAGGAGGGAAACCAACCCCCTCCCTCACCAAGAGGAGAAGGGGAAACCAACCCCCTCCCCCACCCAAGAGGAGGGAAACCAACCCCCTCCCTCACCCAAGAGGAGATGGGAAACCAGCCCCCTCCCTCACCCAAGAGGAGATGGGAAACCAACCCCCTCCTCACCCAAGAGAAGGGAAACCAACCCCCTCCCTCACCCAAGAGGAGAAGGGAAACCAACCCCCTCCTCACCCAAGGAGGAGGAGGGAAACCAACCCCTCCCTCACCCAAGAGGAGAAGGGAAACCAACCCCCTCCCTCACCCAAGAGGAGGGAAACCAACCCCCTCCCTCACCCAAGAGGAGGGAAACCAACCCCCTCCCTCACCCAAGAGGAGGGAAACCAACCCCCTCCCTCACCCAAAGAGGAGGGAAACCAACCCCCTCCCTCACCCAAGAGGAGGAGGGAAAACCAACCCCCTCCCTCGCCCAAGAGGAGGGAAACCAACCCCCTCCCTCACCCACGAGGAGGAGGGAAACATCCGAGAGCGGCCGCAGTTCGCAGTTCCGGCCTATTAGAGCCCCGGCGCCGAGAGCTGGCCGGGGTAAAACGAGATGTAAATGTATACCTCCCATTAGCATACGCGGAGAGACCCAGACCCGGAGAGAGGGCAAGGGGAGCGGGAGGAAAACGGACGAGAAGGAGGGCACGAGGAGAGGGGCGAGGAGAGGAGGAGAGGGGAGAGGGGAGGAGGAGGAGGAAAGAGAAGGAGGAAGGAGGGCATGAGGAGCGGGCGAGGAGAGGGGAGAGGGGAGAGGAGGGAGAGGAGAGGGAGAGGAGAGGGAGAGGGAGAGGGAGAGGGAGAGGAGAGGAGAGGGAGAGAGGGAGAGGGAGGAGGAGGAGGAGAAGAAAAAGAAGAAAAAAAGAAGAAGAAAAGAAGAAGGAGGAGGATGAGGGTGAAGAAGAGGAAGAAAAGAAGAAAGAAGAGAGGAAAATGTTAGACGGAAGGGGGATATAGAGAAAAAATGAAGAGGAGGAAGGGAGACAAAAGTCAGAGCAGAGGAAGATAATAATGAAATGGAAGGGGGAATAGCAGAAGGAATAACGGACACTGCTGAAGAGGACACGGAATGCGAGATAGAAAGGGACAGACAGGAAAGGATACGAGAGAAGACAGAAGACAAATAAAAACAAAAGGAGAAGACGGAAAGAAGGGGAAACAGAAGGCATAGAAAGGGGAGGGAGGCCATCTAAAAAAAAGGGAATACGAAATGAGGAAGGCAGAAAGATGGAAAAAAAAGAACCAATGAAAGAAGTAGAAGCAACAGGAGGGATGGGCAAGGATGAAGGGCTGAAAACATATCGAGATAATAGGACTGGAAAGAAAAGGGATAAGCAAATGGAAAGGATAGGACCGGATAAGAAGAAACACGAGACAAGAAACACAACCCGCATAAAACATCCACAAGAGGAGAGAGCGATAAGGATATCTTAACGCAACGCATAAATCTTAGAAATAGAATCAAGCCAATAAACAAATAAAGACTATGTGCAAATCTATTAATAAAAAAAAATCATCACCCATACCCACCCCCATTTCCGTCTCCCTTATCTCATCACACTTAAAAGCCATGAATGAATATGTAATGCCAGCGAGTAAGTGAGTAAGTGAATGAATGAATGAATGCCAGCGAGTAAGTGAATGAATGAGTGAACGCACGTATAAACGAATGAATGAATGAGCGAACTAACGAGCAAAAGCATGAATGAAAAGGTAAACAGATGAACACCCAAAAGATAAACAAACAACGAATGAATGGATGAGTGAAAGAAAATGAATGAATGAAAACAAAAACGTAAACACCAGGGCATTTGAATGAATGAACGTAGGAGCGCTGCCAACACTAGCTTCTTCCTACCTGAAGCGGAAATCAGAAGAAGCATCAGGGACAGGCAGGCAAGGCAAGCAAGCAGACAAGTAAGAGAGAGCAAGCAGGCAAGCAAGCAGCAAGCAGGTCAGAGCAGACAGGCAAGCAGGTCAGAGCAGACAGGCAGGTCAAGTCAGAGCAGGCAGGCAAGCAGGTCCAGGCAAGCAAGGTCAGAGGCAGACAGGCAAAGAGGCAAGCAGGTCAGAGACAGCAAGCAGGTCAGAGCAAAGGGTCAGAGCAGGACAGGCAAGGCAAGAGGCAAGCAGGTCAGAGCAGACAGACAAGCAGGTCAGAGCAAGGTCAGAGCAAGCAGTCAGAGCAGCAGGTAAGCAGGTCAGCAGACACAAGCAGGTCAGAGCAGACAGGCAAGCAGGTCAGAGCAGACAGGCAAGCAGGTCAGAGCAGACAGGCAAAGCAGGTCAGAGCAGACAGGCAAGCAGGGTCAGCAGCAGACAGGCAAGCAGGTCAGAGCAGACAGGCAAGCAGGTTCAAGCAGGTCAGAGCAGACAGGCAAGCAGGTCAAGCAGGTGGCAAGCAGGCAAAGCAGACAGGCAAGCAGGTCAGAGCAGACAGGCAAAGCAGCGAGAGGGCAAGGTCAGAGCAGGCACGCAAGCAGGAGAGATAGCAAGCAGGCAAATAACGATAAGTCACGGACGAGGATTGAAAACACAAGAGGAAGAACAAGGAAGAACAATCAAAATGAAAAAAAGATGGTATAATACCAAACAAGACAATGAAAATCACAAAAGAATACCGAAGAGGAGAAACATAAGAGGGAAAAAAAACAAAAGGAGAGAGAGGAAGATCACACAAAGAAACAACACAATAGCAACAAAGAAAACAAACCCATCGCAATAAAAAAAAAACAACAACAACAAAAGGTCAGCGCAAGATGCAAAGCAACTGACACCATCGCCCTAAGAATAGACGAAAAAGGGAAAGAAAAACTAAGAGAAAAGAGAAAAAAAGATAATTCACGGGAGCGAGTGAAAGGGACAAGAAGACCATCGCAGCAAAAAAAAAATCCTCCCTCAGGATATGCTAAACACAAGAAAAAGGGAAAGGAGGGAAGGAGGGAAGAAAAAGAAGGGGGGAGGGAGAGTGAATGATACATAGAGATATAATGAGAGAGAGAGAGAGAGAGAGAGAGAGAAGAGAGAGAGAGAAGAAGAGAGAGAGAGAGAAGAGAGAGGAGAGAGAGAGAGAGAGAAGAGAGAGAGAGAGAGGAGAGAGAGAGAGAGGCGGAGGGAGAGAGGGAGAGAGAGAGAGAGAGAGAGAGAGAGGAGAGAGAGAGAGAGAGAGAGAGAGAGAGAGAGAGAGAGAGGAGAGAGAGAGAGAGAGAGAGAGAGAGAGAGAGAGAGAAAGGGCGAAAGATAAATAGAGCGCGCGCGCGCGCGCAACATGGAGATCGAGAGCGAGATGAAGGAAGTAAGGAAGAGGAAGAGAGAGGAAACGCAGCGAAAAAAAAGAGGAAGGGGGCGTCTGGGTGGGGAGCGTGTGGGGGGGGGAACGTGGTTTACCTGTCATCCCTCCCCACAGCCCCCCTCTCACCCCCACACCCCACCTCCCCCCCCCCCCCCCTCACCTCTTTCATCCCCTCCATATAAGGTCAAGCGGTAGTGGGTCAAGGTGACGGGAGCCTCCCACACCCCACGGAGCTCCGGCCAAGGCAATCGGGGGTCACACTCCGCGTCTGAAGTTCTCTCTTCTCCTACGTTCTCTCCTTGCCCGTTCTCTTCGTTCTCCTTTCTGTTCTCTTCGTTCATCTCCCCTCTTTCGTTTCGTCTCCTCCTTCGTTTTCTCTCCTCTTTTTCCCCCTTGCATCTCTTCCTTCGTTTCCACTCCGTTCGACCTCTTCCCTTTTATTATCTCGCCTACTAAGCCCTCTCGTATTTTATTTCGTTTTCCCTCTTTCTTCATTTCCGGTCTTCCTCCATTCTCTCTTTCTTCGTCCTCTCTCCTTCTTCGTTCCCTCTCCTACTTCGTCCTGTCATATCCTTCAATCTCATTTCTACATTTATTCCTTCATCTTTATTCCTCCTTTTCCTCCCAGTAACTTCACTTTCCATCCTCCTCTACACCCACCTCTATCTCTCCCTCTCTCTCTCTCACTATCACTCTCTCTCTCTCACTATCACTCACTCATTCACTGTCACTCAATCATTCACTATCACTCAATCATTCACTATCACTCACTCACTCTCTCTCTTTCTCTCTTACTTACTCACTCACTCTCTCTCTCTCTCTCACTTACTCACTCACTAACTCTCTCTCTCTCTGTCTATCAGTCTCTGTCTCCGTCTCCGTCTCTCTCTGTCTCTCTCTCTTCGCGCCCCAAACGTCACCGCGAAGGACACGCAGCGCCTGAATTCATTACCTTCAATCTAATTCCCTTATCTCGCACTCTTTCAGACCTCCTGACGGCGGATTGCGGCTTTGCTAACGAGGCAAGGGATGGGCGAGATGGGAAGGAGGGACACGAGAGGAGAGGGAAGAGAACGGAAGAGAAGGGATAGACGAGAAGAGAGAAGGGATAGACGAGGGAGAGAAAGGGATAGACGAGGGAGAGAGAGGGGAAGAGAGAAGCGATAGACGAGGGAGAGAGAAGGGATAGACGAGGGAGAGAGAAGGGATAGACAAGGAAAAGAGAGAGGAAGAGAGAAGGGATAGACGAGGGAGAGAGAAGGGATAGGGACGAAGAGAGAAGAGAGAAGGGAAGAGGAAGAAGAGAAGGGAAGGGAGGTGGGATAGTGATAGATGAGGGGAGATAAGGAAGAGGGGAAGGAGACGGGATGGACGAGGAGAGAGAGAGGAGAGGAAGAGAGAAGAGATGGAGATAGATGAGGGAAGAAGGGGAAGACGGGAGGAGGCAAGCGATGGACGGGGGGAAAGGGGCAGAGAGAAGAAGAGAGAAGAGACACACAAGAAACGGGAAGAGAAACAAGAAAGAGGGAAGAGAAGGGAGGAGGAGAAGGGAGAGACGAAGGGTTAGCAACTAAGGAAAGGGTTGAGTTGGGGGAAAAGAGTATCGGCAAGGTAGAGAAAGGAGGAAATGGGGAGGTGGGTGGAGTGAGAGGGAGTGTGCGTGCGTGTGTGTGTGTGGGGGGGGGTAGTCAGTGGGGTTGAAGGGATAGTCTGTGGGGGGGGTCAGTGGGGTTGAAGGATAGTTTGTGGGGAGGGGGGGGTTGAAGGTGGAAGAGGCTGATTATCGACGACATAAATAGTGCATGGAATTATACAGTGTTCAGGATTCACCTTCCCCATGTCCATCGGTCTCTCTTTCTCTCTCTGTCTCCCTCCTTCCTTCATTCTTTCTCTTTCTTTCTTCACCCTCCCCATCCTTCCCTCCCCCCCCCCTCTCTCTCTCTCTCTCTCTCTCTCTCTCTCTCTCTCTCTCTCTCTCTCTCTCTCTCTCTCTCTCTCTCTCCTCTCTCTCTCTCTCTCTCTCTCTCTCTCTCCCTCTCTCTCTCTCTTTGTATGTATATATTATCTCTTATCTACTCACTCCTTCTGTCTCAGTTTGTCTGTCTGTCTATTTTACCTACTTTATTATATATATAGTAATCTGTCTGTCTATGTATCATTTTCTATCTGTTTACCTATGTTAACTTTCGATCTGTTTAAATACGATTTATCTGCCTGTCTGTCTGCCTCATTCTACTCTCTCTCTCTCTTTCTCTCTTTCTCCTTCCCGAACAGATCATCAAACGACAAACTAACGGATAATTACCGATAACCAATATTCTGATAACTGAGTAAAAAAAAAAAAAAAAACTATTTTTCCCGGAAAAAATAAATCCAGCATCACCATTTTGCAATCACCATAATCTTAATTTACTTCACTATGAAAAAATCCATCGATCGAACAATAAAGCACAATAGGCATGAAACTAAAAAAAAAAATCACAAAATAGTATTAAGATTGGATATTTCTCCCCCCAAATTGGATGCCGCATAACCAGTGCACAACTCACCCCCCCCCTCCCGTGTTACTTAGCTAAGAGTGATCAAATCTAAAAAAAAAAAAAAAAAAAAAAAAAAAAAAAAAAAAAATCATAAAAGCAAATTTAAACTTGTCCGATCGAACAGAGTAAATAATAATAATAATAATAATAATAATAATAATAATAATAATAAAATAATAATAATAATAATAATAATAATAAAAAATAAAAAAAATAATAAAAAAAACTTGCCATATTAAAGCCGCATCACGCCTTCCAAGGTTTAAAATCGGACATCGATATCACATTTCACTCCGGAACTGCCGCCCCACCTCCGTAAGAAAACAACTTAGCATAGTGTGGGCGTATCGAGTGACATTCCACTAAAAACAACAACAACAGTTTAGCAAGACTGAGAAACAGCAACAACAATAGTTTAGCAAGACTGAGAAACAACAACAACAACAGTTTAGCAAGACTGAGAAACAACAACAACAACCGTTTAGTAAGACTGAGAAACAACATTTTAGCAAGACTGAGAAATAAGTTTAGCAAGACTGAAAAACAACATAAACAACCGTTTAGTAAGACTGAGAAACAACATTTTAGCAAGACTGAGAAACAACATTTTAGCAAGACTGAGAAATAACAGTTTAGCAAGACTGAGAAACAACAACAACAACAACATTTTAGCAAGACAGAGAAACAACAACAACAACAACAACAACATTTTAGAAAGACTGAGAAACAACAACATTTTATAAAGACTGAGAAACAACAACAACAACAACAGTTTAGGAAGACTGAGGTGATGAATGGGGAAGGTAAACTGCTCCGCATAAGCACTTGTACATATTTGTTTCCAATTAATTCAAAAGTTATATATGCGTTTGATGTCATTGAGTTCAGTCAGGTGATTACGGAACCGTATACTAGTTAGCGAGAGGAGTGATTTTTTTTCTTTTTACTTTTTGTAACTGCTATCATTATCATGATTCGATTTTGAAAACTGTTTATAAAATATGTTGAGATTTAATCGAAATTACCATCAACGATTCCCATCAACACAGGAATCACGTGAACGAAAAATATAATTTTCTAGATTAAGCGTGTCCCCCCTTCGCAGAGCATAAAAGAAAATGGTCAAATGGGAACACGGTAGAAAAAGGTCCCGTTGTAGGGATGACTTAAACAGACTTGATTATTTCGTTCCTCGTTATTTTTCTCCCTTCTTCTTTTCTCTGTATACTTCATTTACATTTCCTACTTATTCCCTGATTTCTCTCTCACTGCCCTAAATCGCTCAAGCATAATAATTCTCTCTTTAAACTACGATCTCCCTTTTCTTCTCTCGCACCTGCCGCCCGTCCGCACTACTACTCTCTTCCACCTGGAACAAAACATTTTCAAAACCCTTTTTCCTCCCTTTCTTCCGTATCACAAACAAATTCGCTTCCCCCTTTGGTGCTTTAACAACCCTCCCTTTCTTCACACACACCTTACTCACTCAATTCCTCACCCACTTATTCACTTAACGCACCTAAATCATCAAACACTTCAAACACTTCAACCATACTACCTCTTTACCCTTCTTCCTCTTCTAATCCAAACATTAAACAATCACACAAAAACAAACTAAACAATTAACCACTCTCTTTTAAGAGAAAGTCAACAAATTAAACTTCCCCAAAAATATATACATTCATACAATAATAAATAATAACAATTATAAATAATAATAACAAATAATAATAATAATGATAAACCAAAAAACTACTGCTCAACACAATACAATCAACCTTTATTAAACCAACCCCACTAATACGCACACAAACACACATACACACATAAGACCCTCACAGCAGCTGGTGCAAAGTTCATGTTCTTGCTCCTGCACACTTGACCTTTGACCTTTCGGCTAATCCTCCCCTTACTGGATGAAATTAATTACACAGTGCGAGAGAAAAAAGTTCCTCCTGGAAGTAAGGAAGACGGGGCTGGATAATAATACAGGAAGAGGAATAAACAAGACGAAAGATCTGGAAGCAGGAAAAGAAAAAGTATACCGCATCGACCCAGGTGGCAAATCTTGCAATTTAAGAACAGATACAAAAAGCAGGAGGAATAATGAATAATAAAACAAAAATGATAATAGAAGGGGGTGAATAAAAGGCAATGAAATTCTATAGAATGGCAAAAAAAAAAAAAAAAAAAAAAAATCGTAGTGCTAATAGTAAGGGATAACACTATGGTAATAGGAGGGATAATCAGAGAAAGTCAACATAACCTAAAAAGATATGAGAAAATTAAAAAGCTAATAGCCAGGGTAAGATGAAAGAAAATAAATGTGTTAAAAGAAGGGATAATAGAATAATTTCAAAATAAAAAAATAATCAAACAAATAAACAGCTTTTGCCTTCTAATGCCCAGACCAACAAACACTTGATAAACCAAGGGAACCAAATATACACAAAGAAAATAGGATCAGGAGTGCATCAAATAAACAAACACCCAAAAGAGAGAGAAAAAGAGTGGGGAGGGAGGAAAAGAGAGAGAGAGAGAGAGAGAGAGAGAGAGAGAGAGAGAGAGAGAGAGAGAGAGAGAGAGAGAGAGAGAGAGAGAGAGAGAGAGAGAGAGAGAGAGAGAGAGAGAGAGAGAGAGAGAGAGAAAATAATCATAACAAAGGCAATAACACCTCCCCAGCATACAAATCACAGGTAAAACAAAATCTTCCTACGAACACCCAGCAACGCAAATCTCCTGTACTCACCCTCTAGTCCGTGAACGACTCCTCTGCCTGGAATAGCTCGGTGAATCCTCGAGGCGCCGTCGTCTTCTATCTCGATCCCGGTCCCTCGAACGGCTCCTGCTGCGGCTCCGTTCAGTTGTCGATCGATGACGCCTTGAACGTGGCATCTGGTGGAACAGAGGAGAGAAGTGGTTATGTTGAGTCTAGCAAGCTATGGCATTTAGGGTTATTTTCATTTATTGTTGCTGTTATATTCACTAATTTGACTCCTTATCAAAATAATTTGTTATTCTGTACCATACATCTTCATTTCACATCTAACACAATATCAATTTGTCATATTGGAAATCTTGAACATCAATTGCAAAAATCAAGATAAAAGGAGAAAACAGATAACAGCTAATCCAAACATCTATGATGACTTTAAACAAATTAATAAACACATAATAAAATAAATAAATAAATAAATATATATAGATATCTTAATTGGAAAAATTATCAAAAAAATATACAAATATACAGTAAACCTATCTAAAAAAAAAAGGCATTCAGAGCTATTGTATTCCACTCATAACATAACATTTCAGTATACAAGTTATTTATGAGCATTTTAACTGATAACCAGTATCAATTAAAACAGGAACCCCCATAACGCTCTTCCTGGTCAGCAACAATCTAGTGCCTGCCAACAAAGCCTAGAATCCATGTTGAAAGCACTCAAAATATAACAGCAGATTCAATTAATGGCATATTGCAAACCCAGAAGCTAGCAACAGAGCATTATTTTCACTATTCCTTTTTCAACCACGGTTCCAGGAAAAAGAATGAATACATGCCAATTAAAGAAGGGAAAAAGAATGAATAAGAAGAAGTAATTTTCTCGAGGATTAATTCAAAGATGAATGGTTTAATCGTATTGAAGTTATGAACCACAATCATTCCCCTCTCAATTCACATCCAGGGTTTTCAAATGAAGTGTGGGAGTCATTAAGACCTAATTCAAAGAGAAAAAGAATATCAACAGTATGTTCTGAAAAGCGATAACATTTTCCTGAAGCCATTCATATGCAAAACTTATCCCACTTAATCCAAGAAACCTCATCCAGCAATGAGATAAAAAACAGAGAAACAAACGAAAATCTGTTCAAGGGAGGGAGAACAAATCACTACAAGCAATAGAAATATATACCACAAGGAGAGGGGGACGGGGAAAGGAAATTCATATAAGAGAGAGAATATGAGAGAATGAGAAAAAAAAGAGAAAACAAATATAATGGAAACATTAGGGGGAAAAAAGAAAAAAAAAAAAAAATCTGGTACCAATCCTTACTTCAGCTCTTTAAATGATGCCAGAGATATAATCTAAGACCGTATCAGTGATCCTAAACCCTTGACCACAAACACATGCGAACAACAAGGAAGTACATCTGCATATCAAAGCCCTGACTCCTTTCTCCAGCAAGCAAAATGTTCACCTCACATTCTTCACTGGTCTTTTCTCCAAGACCTTCATCACATCATGAACATCTTGACTGAACAGATGGCAAGCTTCAAGGTGGATGAGGCAAACTAGCAGGAAAATATCAACTAATTCATCCTTGTCAAAATATCAGCTGATCTGTTGTTTCCCCTTTTACCTTAGCTAAAATTACAGCAAAATATCACCAACCTTGTTCTCTTTTTCAATCACTTTACTCTGCCTCAATTTAAACAGATGGCCACAGCTGTGATAAAATCTATTGTCATAAATAATGTAATAAACAAGGATGTAAACACCACACAAGAAAAAAAAAAAAAAGAAAAGAAGTCATATTTATATAACCTCAAAATCTCCGCCAAGGTCTTATTTGAATTTTAATGAGCAAAGGTTGTACTGGTAGGTTTATTAATTCTTTATGTTAAAGAGACTAAAAGAGAGGTCAGCAAGCTTTCAATTTCCACAATATTGCTAAATCACAGTCAGTAAATTTAAAAAAATCATTAACATACACCTGCCCCCAGAAAACTGAAATAATGTGATAAAATACACCTATCTAATCATCATCACCATGATGATAAATATGAATGGTAACAATAAATACAATGATAACAATGATGATAGCAGCAACAGCAAAAATGTGATAATCATATACAAAACATCTAAAAAAAAATATATAAAATGATGAAAATAATAATAATAATAATAATAATAATAATAATAATAATAATAATAATAATAATAATAATAATACCACAATAATAATGATGATAATAATAAAAGACTAATAATGATAATGATAATAAAAAATAATAAAAATAATAATACCAATGATAATGGTAATGATTATATAACAACAATAGATAACATGAATGATAATAATGATGATAATTTTAATAATGATGATTATTATGTAATATAATGATGATTTTAATAATGATCATGATTATAATGATAATATAATGATGATAACAACAATGATAATTGTAATACTAATAGTAATAACAGTAATAACAATATGATAAAAATAATAACAACAACTACAATTATAATAATAACAATACTCCTACTACTAATAATAATAATATTAATAAAAAAATAATGATACTACTACTAATAACAATATCACTAATAATTACAATAATATAATAACAACAACAATAATGATGATGGTGGTGGTGATAAGAAAAAAAAAATGATGATAATAATAAAATAATGGTTATTACAGTAATAATAATGGTTATCATAATAATAATGGTTATGTAATAAAATAATGATATCTACTAATAATAAAAATAGTAATATATAATATATATAATAGTAGTAGGTAGTAGTATGATAATAATTAATAATAATAATAATAATAATAATAATAATAATAATAATAATAATATCATTATTATTATTATTATTATTATTACAAAAAAAATAAAAAAAATAATAATAATTATAAAATAATAATAATAATAATAACAATAATAATAATAACAATCATTTCAATGATGAAAACCTTTAAAAATAATAATAATAATAATAGTAATGATAATGATGACAATATCAATAATAATAATTAACAAAACAACAATAATAATAATAATAATAATAATAATAACAACAATAATAACAACGGTAGTGCAGAAATTCATCATCACCATCATCATACTCATAATAATTATCATATTAACAATAAAACTAATATTATCATTAATAATAATACTTATCACCATCATAACAGTATTTCTAATCGTAATAGCAATATTGCAATAGTAATATTGTAATAGTAGTAGTAGTAGTAGTAGTAGTAGCGGTAATTATCACGACAATAATCATTACAATAATAATATAAAATAAATCCATACATAAATGTACTCTCAACATCAACATTCTTTTGTATAGTGCCAATTCTATGATATGTGCATGGTGCCACATTTCTGCCGTGTGCATGGTGCCACATCTCTGCCGTGTGCACAGTGCCACATCTCTGCCGTGTGCAAAGTGCCACATCTCTGCCGTGTGCAAAGTGCCACATCTCTGCTGTGTGCACAGTGCCACATCTCTGCTGTGTGCAAAGCGCCACATCTCTGCCGTGTGCAAAGCGCCACACAGTGTGCTGTGCCACATCTCTGCTGTGTGCACACCACATCTCTGCTGTGCGCCACAGTGCACAGAGCCACATCTCTGCCGTGTCACAGAGCCACATCTCTGCCGTGTGCACAGTGCCATATCTCTGCCGTGTGCACAGTGCCACATCTCTGCCGTGTGCACAGTGCCACATCTCTGCCATGTATACGGTGCCACATCTCTGCCATGTATACGGTGCCACATCTCTGCAGTGTGCACAGTGCCACATTTCTGCCACGTGCATGATACCGCATCTCTGCTGTTGTATGATGCCACATCTCTTTCCCATGTACAGTGCCATATGATATGTACACTACCATACCTCTGTGTCATGCATGTGGGGCCACATTTGTGTCATGGGTATCTCTCCAAGAATTACTAGTGACAGCAAACCAAATATACAAAGGCAAAAGTTGTTAACTGTGCGTCAATTCACACTCTTGTTTATCCTTGCAATCACAATGTTGCAATGCAGTAATAATGAAAAATGATAATAATAATTAGTAAGTTTTCTTCCCCTAACCAGAAAATGATATATCAAAATAATAAGAGAAAAAAAAAATGGAAAGACGGGAATAGCAAAGATAAGAAAGGCAAATCACACCTATAATGGATAATGATGATCCATATGATTTCCATGACTGATATTTTACAGTACATCACTATCAACCTCATTATCCACATAAGAACAGCAAAACAATAGTGATCATTATAACAATATTAATAACACCCTTTACCAGCACTATAATTTCCACAATAGCAATAATATTAATAACAAAAACAACAACAAATGATGACAACGACAATGATGATGATGATAATAATAATGATAATAATATCTATCACTTGTAATATTAGTAATAATAACAATAATAAAATAATAATAATAAATAATAATAATAACAACAAAAACTATACATAAAAATAATAAAAAATAATAATAAATGATATAACAATAACTATCACTTATAATAAAAGTAATAATAACAATAAATAATAATAATAATAATAACAATAATAATAATAATAACAACAATAATAATAATAATAATAATAATAATAATAATGAATACAATATTAATAACAATAATAATATAATAATAATAATAATATAATGTTATAAAACAATAACAATAACTATACATCTATGATCACGATGATAATGATGATGATAATATAATAATAAAAATAGTATATAATAATAATAATAATAATAATAATAATTGATAAAATAATAATAATAATAATGATAATTTAACAATAATAATAATCATAATGATAATTACAATAACAATAACAATAAACAACAATAATGTTAACAATAACTTTAATTAAATATTATTATGATAATAATAATAATAACAATAATAATAATAATAATAATCATTAAAACATTATAATAATAATAATAATAAAAATAACAACAACATTAACAATAATAATAAAAAGTCATTCATTCTCCATCACTGTAATAAAAGAAAAGAAAAGAAAAGAAAAGAAAAAAAAAAAAAAAAAAAAATCACAAGCTCTCTTTACACTATGGCCAGCACATAGTATATTTGCCTGCATGTATATGATATTGTGCAGTGCATGTTAATGAAGCAACATCAGCTACAACACACACATGTAGCTACCAGTACCAGCTCTAAAGATATCTCTCTTTTTGTGTTTTCATGCTGAGAACTGAAAAATGCTGTTTTTTAATATTTTCATATTTCTAAAACCAAGGCAACCCTCCTTTCTCTGGATTCTGCAAAAGTTAATCTATTAATAACATCCTCCTTTCATAGACTATTTTAACTACAGTAACCTATTGTGTATTTTACAAAGGTAAATACTGATGGCAATATTAAAATCAAATGTTATTTCTTGCAGTAATTAACATTTTTCTCTCATTAACCCAGTGACAGTGGGTGTTTCATAAGCTACAGTTGACAATACATAATCAACTGAAAAATTAGAAGCACAGGGAACATACAATTCAGACAACAACATATATGTGACTCTGGCTAAGAAGGGGGCTTCTGCAATCATGGCAATATGTGTGAACAACTTAGAGCAGGTTCAACACGTGTGGCATGGATGTAGATGGCACCCAGAAAGGAGTCTGGTCATGCCATGACATGTACATACATGACATCCATCAGCACGATGTTAATTTATAGTATTTCATCGAAGTGGAAAATATTTTATCTGATTGTGGTTTACATAATACAACTATTCATTTCACACACCCATTATACTTGTCATCTTTTTTGTTCATTAAATTACCTGACAGGAAAAAAGAAATTGCATTTACGTAAAAAGTTGGAATGTATCTTCCAAGCTCCTCGAAATAAATGCTTATCAGCATAGGCCTACCACCCTAACCTCAGACATATCTCTTTGTCATGCCTCTATCTTTTACAAAGTACTTATGAATCACTTGCTACAACTTACTGGAAGGACATGGTTTCATACTGGGTGTTTCTCAACATTATCAAATGACAACCATTGATGATAATAACCATCCACAAGTATCTTTTGTACATAAAGTAATATAACTGTTCGGCACTGCTACAAAAGGGCCAACACACTGATGCAGCTGCATGGCCAGAAGTAGGGTACTGGTTTGTTTGTGTGTCCTTAATCAATAAAATTTTCATGGTTAACCTACTGGCCTGGGTGGCAAAAATTCATGCCGTGTCCACTGTAATTTTGGTTTCCTCTGAGATGACTCCTCAAGTGATTAGTCACCAAAGAGTTGATGATTAAGCCTGCCTATCTATCATATATGACTGCATTATAAAACTTACTAAACCTATCAAACATAAAAGAAAACTGCGGTATGCGACGACTGCCACTGGGTCATTCCTCTGGCTAAAGACCCATTATCCCCAATTTTCCCCATTACTGTGAGGCATCTGTATCATGCAACATAAGCGAATCATGAAAGCAATGATGATCAATTTCAAATGATTCACAATGGTTACTTGGTAAAGTTATTATTTCATTAACCTTATAAATCAATTAATTTTATTTTCAATTTGAATAAGTGTCTTAAAATAAACACAGCTAAGACATGGAGGTTCTGTTGATTAGTGCAAGGCTAGTTGTGGGAGTGTGGGCCATAACCAAAAAAAAGATGATTTTTTACAGTATAGACTAAGTCCCAAACTCCACATCGCAAAATTTATTAGACAATCTAAGCTGTCATGACTGGGTGTGCCTTTCCATTAATGCCCAAGGAGAAGGTTGATGGGGGGCTCTGTCCCCCAATACCCCATGTCAAACATGGTCATCATCTTGGTATGCGCAGAAAGATAAGAGCTGAAACTTGGAAGCACTGAGTGCACTTGGCCTGTGAGCGTTACTTTCTGCAATTCTTTTATTTGTAGCATTACAGATTGTCTGCTAATTATTTCTTGCATTGACAACTGCTATTTTTTGTGCCCTACAAAAATACCACTGTCAGTTTGTCCTAGTTTAGTGGATTCATACCATAAAGATTAACCAGAAAATTCCCCCGAGATCCAACTGGTGGGTCCACTGAAAATCTTGTAAGCGTTAGTTATACTTGGACTAATATCAATCTTTCTACTCACAATTTAGTCGTTAGGTACCAGTTACTACAGCTCATCCCAATCAAGGGTACAAGAGCTCAAGCAAAGACAATCATCCCTCTACCAAGTATATCTAAAGCCCTACCAGGCAACTCATCATTATACAAGGAACAAGTCCAAGCTTCATCTTACAAGAATAAACAATGTGGTTTGTTGCCTCTCAGCTAGAGTGAGACTATAGAAACTGCTCGACACTATGCCACTATCTTCTCTGACTCTGAATGTAGGCCATTTACCACATATCATAAAACGTTTATGAGTAGATTTGGACAGAACACAGTCAATATCAATATGAGATAAGAAACTTGAAATCCATTCAAAGGGTCTGCTAAACATTTACTTATCACCCACAAAATATATAAAATATTGCAACAATAAAATTAATCTTTTCAGACATTTCATCACAAACAGATAACAAAGAAGCTATTTAAATACAAATCATAACATTCTAACATGCTACTCATGTGTTCCAAGGCAGATGCTTTAAAAACTCAAAATCAACATACAGTGATTTACTGTGATGTCATTTCAGTAAAGTTTTACTGCATGACAATCAGACTTTCATGATTAATAGTATAAATATGAATTGATTAAATCTGTGACACATTTAATTCATGACATTTTCTGCACAATTGAAAATAAAGGATATGATATGGAAATATGCCACTCACAGCTCTCTTAAATTTTATCCTTCACATTTACAGACATGTTTTTGTTGAAACTCGTATGCATTTGTCTACAATAGAGGAAACAATTGGGAAAAATAATTCAATTTCTCTATTCATGATAACCAATGAATACTACTTTTAAATCAACCGGCTACTCTTAAGTAATGAATGTTTTATACTGCTTATTGTCTGAGGCATCAAGCAGTTCAGCTATCTGAGGTATATCTAAGCTGTGTATGATTGCTGCCGCTAATTCTTTACAGTCCCTAACTCCACATCACAAAACTTAACCCACTAGCAACAGTATATTTTCAAGCCGAAAATAATATTTTCCAGGTGGCTTCAAAATCGGTGCGCAGGCGAGTCCGGGAACCTGCTAGCGTGCCACCCACCATGGGCGACAGTATCAGAGCACAAGCTCGGATCTAGTTTCGCACCAGCAGAACGCCTGGTAATATTTACTTTTCTGGGTGTCTCATATGTGTGACACCCATCGTAAGTAGGTTAATTCAACAATTAAACTGCCCCGACTGGGCGTACTCTTCGGACACTGCACAAGGGGGGGGATGATGGGGGGGTTCTGCCCACAATATCCCCAGGGAACATTTTCTACAACTAAGTATGCTCAGAAAGACACGAGCTGAACCTCGGGAGCACTGAATGGACCTTGGTTGCGAGCGACACTTTCCGTAATTTTTTCACTTCAATTGTGGCTTTACTGTTTGTATCTACTGATTATTTCTTGTACCAAGGATTACAATTTTTAGTCCTCTAAAGGAATATTATCATCAGTTCGCCCTAGCCTAGTGCATCCATACCATAAAGATTAACTGAAAAATGAACACCAGATATTTTCTGACCACATCCAGGTATGTGAAAAATTCTAAACCTGCCCAAACTATATGGGACCAGTCACAGATCTGTCTTCCCAAAATGTATATGTAGGATATTTGCACTTTTCAAAAGCAAAACTATGCAAAAATCACTTGACAGAGATAATACCAGTTATGACATTTTTAACATTTGCAAAAATAGGAGCATAAAAATATTTCAGAATTTGCTGACCTATTATACCATATAAAGTTTACTTCATAACATTATACCATATTTCATGTGCTATGCAAGTTCAAAACTAATGTTGGCCTTATTCTTTGTGATAGAAAAACGGCATTGCAGCAATCAATCCCATAAATTCTGATTCCGCAGCCGTGAACCTCCCTTGACCCCCATCTACTGAGGAATTACTATCATTACTTTCACCATCAGCTGTGCATGGTGTGGAATGGCAATGCAGTCAGACCAATAACAATTGCTGATAAATCATTTTTCAATATCAGTTTAACATCCTTTATATAATAATAATGTCTTCAGTACTTAGGACTTCACTTCACATCTCTATTTCTCTATATTTCATTGATGCAACATGAAAAAATGGGAAAAAATATGCAAAAAATACAATAGAGGTAATGATATATAATTTTCAATATTGACATCACCTTCGTCACTTCCATTTCATTATAATGTTCACCGTACGAGACAACTGACATCACAATCAACATGAGAAAAATCATATCCACAAAAGAACAAATTTTGTTGACATTTTTTTCCTTTCAAGAAAATATTTACGAAACATTGTTTGGCACAACAACATAAACAAACCACTAACGAACAGCACCATCCAGTAATACAATAACAAAAACAAAATCACGACAAAACACAAACAATCAACAAACGCAAATTGATATTATTTAAATGAGGACGTAAAAATACCAAAACAAAAGATGGTTCCTCACACTTCCAACTCTTTCTTTCGCGTATTTACGACTTCTGGCGATATAAGAGGGTTGTGAGGAGGACACACGGTCTTCCTCCTCCTCCGGGATCACAGAAAGGAAAAACAAGACGGTAAAACGAACGAGGTAAAATTAAAAAGGTAAAAACATAAACAAAAACATTCCGCCATCATAGCATCGCGCGCACTTCTACAAATCGATATTTAACCTCCTCACAGGCACCTTTCGGACACTCTCAGCCATCTGATATTTTTGAGACACTCTCCGCTTTTTAAATCACGTCCTGACTTACATTCTGCGCTCGAAATAGGTAGAGTTTTTCCCAAATAAAATCCAGACTGAAGACTCTATCCTCCTTCTCACAACAACAAGCGTGGCAGCTCCAAAGAGTGTTGTCTCGAAGTCTCTCATTGGCTCAAACGGTGACGGAATTGTGACGTCATAAGATTTCTTGTTACGAGGAATGTGATTGGTCAAGGATTTTTTTGGCGCGCGAAAATTTCGAATATTTTATAAAGGGATTATTTATATAAGTTCCTTTTCTTGACTTTGAGATTTGTTATTTTAGATTTTTAATTGTAATAAGTAGTATAAAGAGGCAGGAAAGGAAATACCAAAAGGTTTCAGGAGAAAATTATTGAGAAATAGACAAATGGACAAAAACAGACTAATAGAGAGAGTGTGTGTAATACATCATATCAATATCAGGACTGAAGTACTTTTTCTATTACCACTATTTAAATGTATATTTCGTTGTCATACATTCCTAATTATACACATCTTATTAAACGCAATCAGCTGTTGGCTTATACTGTGCACTGAGTAATGTCAGCATGTAAGACGTTAATGCCATTAGAAATAATAAGAGCCATTCTGTATGATTCTCTTATAATTCTAATAGTTTCCCTGAAAATATTTATGCTAATCTTAGCTTTATCTGCTGCCATTTCTACTGAATAATTTCAGACTTGTTGCTTCTTGAGAGATCCCTCCTTCAGAGAACTTATTATCAACCATCATCAGTTATCAATCATTATTTACCTGTTTCACAATGTTATGTTTTTACCTTAAGTATATTCAGCAATTTTATTAATAGCATAAGCATTATCATCAATGTAGCAATGTTGTCCATAGTCATTTGTTTTTTCAAAAATATATAATTTTTGCAATCAGTTTCTGCGATCATACAGTTTTATACATACGTTAATTTTGTTTTCATATCTTATATATTCTTCCTGATCTGCACATTTTGCACTATGCAGATATAGAGCGAGAAAATAAGACTAATAACGATAAAACTTAATACCTACAACCCAGCTGATATATAATATGATTTACACAGTGATGTAAGGACCAAGTATTACTATCATTATTTCTCTGATGTTCTTTGGCTTACTCTAAAGAAGTCACTAATTATTGCCAATACAATTAGTTTAAACACTTTTGATATTATATATATGTTTTACATATATATTGCTTTCACTGGTGACTTTAGCTAACGTTTATTTTTATTATATTCCTATTACTGTGCTTATGTCACGACTCTCATGATTATATGAAGTTTGTGGATAAAGATTATGGTTTTATCCAGTGTTTAATTTGTGGTGGTTACGATTTTACATTAATTAGCTGTCGTAAAATTTCATCTTGGGTTAAATGATATATGGTTACATTTTTTTGAATACGAAATTGGAGTAATTGACATATATTCAATTAGAATTTCTTTTTTCATTTTCATCATTGGGTCATGTAAATGGATTATATACAATTAAATAATATTAATAATGTTTTTGACAATATGTCTATTTTAAATAAATATTTATAAACGAAAACACATCCACAGGACACCTGCTGAACTTTCCCGAATAATAAATAGATTATCTAAGTACTGTGACTTACCGCGGTGAAATAACGAAAAATGAACGATAACGAAATAAATTGGAAATATGATGATGTTATTAGAGACTATCAGGACTAATATCGTCCTTCATATTCATTTTAATATGTTCTTATATAAATTTCCAGATCATATCAAATAGCCCCTTGTTAATATGTCATTTGTCATGATATCTTTTTTGTCATAACTATTATTGTTTCAGTTATAATTCCTATTTTTCGATCATAATTAACATCGCCATTTTGATTTTTTTTTTTTTTTTTTTTTTTGAGACAAATATCGTTTACATCACGCCTTTGCACACTGATGATAATGATAATCACATCATTATAAATCACCACTATAATCAGTATCACTCTCGTAATCATAATATGCCCTTATTTATCGCAATATATATAACTGTGAGTAGTACCATATCTTATTGACCATATTATCGAACAAACTATATCGCCGCAACACCTGATTTAGGAAACAATGCAACTTAACCTATCCCCAACCACCACATTATTTACAATCTTTATTACATACAACCATTATTATTCATTTTGTAAATCGTCTTCGAAAATATTTACATAGACAAACGTTTGGATATTAATGGTAACCGGCAACTGAGGACAGTATTTTCCCACGCTTAGCTTGTAATTAACACAAGATCCATAGAATACATGTCCTGAGGGAATGTATTGTGCCTACCTACACTGTGTTCTACTGTGTATAATATGGCAACATGTAGATTTACAGACTATTTCTAACGAGCTATGAGATATAATACAAGCATATCTTTGTAATATTACTGGCGCGGCCACGTGGGTATGAACATCCGTTGGCCACGTATTGTGTGAATCTTATGCCAGTGATTTTCCAGCTTTTCGCTTCTTTTACCTACAGGTGGATGTATTTTGCCAATTACCTTCGTTATTTTCATATGAAGGTCCCGGCAAGATAGAGCTTTCTTTTATGTAAACAACAGGTGTTTTGTAATTATGATTTTTACTGTGTACGTTGTTCTGTTAAATATTTTGTTGTCTATGCTATCGTCATTTGCATATTCGTATCTTTCTCTATTAAATTTTCATCAAGTTTAGAATGAATAAATATGCATACGCACACACATAGAAAAAAACGTATACACACGCGCGGCCCGCGCACACACACCACACACACACACACACACACACACACACACACACACACACACACACACACACACACACACACACACACACTCACACACTCACTCACACACACACATAACAAACCATACCACAAATCTAGCATCCGCGCTGGCCACGTGTAAGCAACCACGTGCTTCTCTCGTGCGCTTTTTGAAAAACCGGACACCTTTCCGGCTCTGCGCTCGGCTTGTCTGTTACAACGGCTCGGAACACAGCAAGTATGACGTTGTTTTTTGTCATGTTGAAAGGTACCAGCGTGGTCTCCGTGCTGTTATGGTGAAAGGTGGACCATTCATTTTGGACTTTCGATGTATTTTTAATAGGTTTTGGTGAATTATTATTTTTTTTCTTGGTTATTTGAGTGAATGAAAAGGCTGGTGAAAGGTGGACCATTCATTTTGGATTTTCGATGTATTTTTAATAGGTTTTGGTGAATTTTTTTTTTCTTGGTTATTTGAGTGAATGAAAAGGCGAATGATTTCCAAATAGATTAAGCACGGACAATAGAAAACTATTGAATTTTGTCAGATATTCACTTAGATATTTCAACTATGTAACACATGATAGATATTTTATTTTAATTTCATTTATGAATATTCAAATTTTCCTCGATTCGAAAGAGATAAACAATCACTAGAAATTAAAGAAATAAAGAAAAGAATGACGCAAACGGAATTGGAAATTATTTGAAATAGTCCATGATCCTATTTGAAGAATGATATTGAAAATAAAAAACACAAGGACCTCTGACATAGTTTTTTGTTCATATGGGCAGAGCATGGACCTTGGCACGTGTATATCTATTATTCTAGTACACAGTTGCATTCAATTTACGTTCATTTTATACACAATTTTATTTACTAATGATTAATTTTACAAACAATAATTATTATGGTGACAATACAGCCCATTAAGGACATGGACGCCTGAAAATTTATTTCACGTGACTGAGGAGTTGAAGTCGCGTCATCTTTATTTTTTTTAAATGGTGAGATAACATGAATATTAAAGAATGATACATTTACACGCATTCTCACCCTATTATCATTATTACCATCATTATCATTACTATTATCATCATCATCATTATTACTATCATCGTCATCACTCTTCTGCACTGAAGTAGTTTATGCATATTCTTTATTTACACGACTATCCGGGAGGGAAGTAAAGGGGGGGGGGAGGGAGAAGAAGGGGGGAAATGAAGGAGACGTAAAGAAGAAAGGGAAAATGGAAAGAGGAAGGGGGTAAGGGCTTCAAGAGGAAAGAGGAGGAAGGGAGAGGGAGAAAAAAAAAGAAAAGGCAGATAGGGAAAGATAAAATAAAAAAGACTTAAAAGAAGAAAGTAGGGGGACCTTTTTGACTTTGAAAAATTTATTGAGACAAAAGCGTACACCACAAAAGAATGAGGTAAATGAGAGATAAAGAGGGGGCGGGGTAGAGAGGAGGATAAGGAAGGGCAAATATAGGGAATAAAGTCGACGGGAAGAAGGGAAAAGGAAAGGGAAAGGTAGAGGGTAAGTAAAAGAATAGAAGCAGGGCGAAAGAGGGAGAGGAGAGGAAAAGTACCTCTTATTTCTTTTTATCTATTTATTTAATTATTTATTCATTATCATTTTCTGTTCCGTGCAGTTAGCTGGGTTCCGCTATTCAATGTCATATTTTAAAATATATAGTATGATTTACTGGCTTGGAAAGTTCGTATAGTTTGATATAACGAAATTTGTTTCAACATGCTCTCGTGTTTTTATTGTTAGGAATATTATTAAGATGAATTAGAGTCATGAATCATATGACACTCATGTGAATTTAAGCTTTGAATTATATGAGTGTCTTCTTTTTTTCCTGCAGGTTACTCTCCCGTACAACATAAAAGTATTGAAGAATATCTGATTTTCTCTAACAAAACATATATCGTTAATTAAACACACACACACACACACACACAATATGACTTTCGTTTCATCTCTCTCAACCCATTCTACATAAAGGTCATACTGTCGTTTATTATCATAATCCTTATTATAAACACTATAATTATCCTCATCCTCATAATTATTATTATTTTATTTATTCATAAGTAATAACATACGAACAGTATATAGCAATGTCCTTCGTCTGATGAATAACAAATCGACAAATGACACTTACTTTGCTGATACTGAACAAAGCAGATGTATGCATATTCTGTCGAGCAAGATTTCAAAATCAGTTGCTTCTCTCTCTCTCTCTCTCTCTCTCTCTCTCTCTCTCTCTCTCTCTCTCTCTCTCTCTCTCTCTCTCTCTCTCTCTCTCTCTCTCTCTCTAGGTTGGTTTGACGAAGACCGCTCCATCTCTCTTTCATGAAATAGGGATTACTTATTAAAGCAAATTGGTAAAGTAATTCGGAGAACTTATTGCACGATATCTAGGTTGAAATTTTCAAGACCGTTATAGTGCATAATGTATGAAATAGAAAATGATGGCGGATATGTGGATGACATAGAATATAAATAAAAATAGCATAGTAAAGAGCAAACGTAATTATTTATTTTAAAAAAATTGATGGAAATGTCGCTGAGTCGAATCAGGTTTTTATCGCTGCAGAAACTATAAGCACAAAAAGAATGGAAATATATTATAAAAGTATCTGTACGTTGGGTGCTGAGTTTTGTGATATTGAGCTATGGTGAAAATGGTCAACTTACGCTTGTCTTTGTCTTTGTTCATGAACTTGCAGCATGAAAATATTAACAAACTTATAGCAGGGAATAAAATAGCATTCATTATTCTTTTAGGAAAAAATACTGGCATGCATACATATATACGTACGTATATATATACACACATGTATGTGCATATATATATATATATATATAATATATATATATATATATATATATATATATATATATATACAAATATATATGTCATATGCATATGTATGTGTGATAAAAGACTACTCTTCGAAGATGATAAGCAGATAAAATCCATGCCTGCATTTAGAAAACTTTCCAACAATCCCCTTTAAAGGCCAAGGAAACGATGACACTGTCTGGTGAAAAAAAAACATGGGTTCCATCACCTCAGAGGTAGCTGTCTTAAGCAGCTCTTGTCTTAAGACCAGCAAAGCCAAGCAAACCGCCCAAGCACCTCAAAAAGAAAGAAAGAAAGAAACAACACAAAGACGAGGGTGAGACAAAACCTAAGGATTTGAAAAGAGCAGATTGTCCGACGCCTTCACGGGGGTGGGGGTGCCCAGTATTTTTTTTTTTTTTAATACACCAAAATGACAACGAAATTTTTTTTTTTTTTTTTTTTTTTTGTTCTGAAGCGAGTGAAAAAAAAACTACCCGAGAACTGTAACGGGGAATGAGTGGCTTTGTAACTGGTTAATGTAATGGCCACCGAAGTATGTACAGTCAAACCATGCACGAGACTGAGTTAGGGTGAGTGAAACAACAAGACCAACACGACACGAATTGGAGAAGCTGCTGTGAGTCTCCGAACTTCTCGTTGGTGACGCTGATCCCCCATTAGTAACAGGAGGGTCTTGATTGATGATTAAAAAAGGGAGGGGGGCTGAGAGTACGCTGATGTGAGATCTAAAAAAAAATGAGTGTCTTGCATCCGTGTGCATGTCAGAGTATGAGTTCGTGTGTCAATAAAAGTCTCTTTCATTCTCTTTGCCTGTGTCTCACTCTCTCCTTCAGACAGTCAGAGAAAGAGTGAAATCTTGCTCTGGGTACAATGCTGCATCTTGTTCGATAGGAGGCATAACGAATAGCCTGAGATCCCCGTGAGAAGCGGCGTGGAGGGGGAGACCTGGGAGCGACTCCTTCCCGGCTCCCATGCTTTCCAATCCCAGGACAAAAGGGTCCTTTGTGGCTGACATGAGGCGGGCTGCGGGATTGGCGCGACAGAGTGGTAGTTTGTCTTGCACTGAACGAGTTGGCTTAACACAAACGCCCCTCGTTGCTCACTAATTCATTTCACATTCCTAAACGCTTTAAAAATGGAATTGCAATATACAAGACAAATGATATATACTGTCAACAACGTTGATGTATGAAACGGATTCGTAATAGACAATACGAATAATATATACTGACAACAACAATGATATTGAAATCTTTGAACTTGAAGCTCGACACGGCTTACTATGAAAATCGAAAGGAGGACATTTCATATGTCAGTGTTGGAGCGACTCTGACAGATGTGTAGTGTGTGTGGTGTGTGTGCTATGAGATCGATGAAAAGGGTAGGGGAGAGATCTAGCAGAAACGGAAAAAAACAAACAAATTGTGTTATTAGCGAGTCTGCGTCTCAGTAACAGAGTCACGCCAGTTTGTGAGTAGACGCTGAGGTGGGCACTGGCCATAGCAAGAGAGTGCAACAATTATCAAACAATTTAGAAGACTGAATACCAGTGCCCTCGGGAAGCAACCAGAACAATTATAGTGTGGTCAGAAAATCAGTCTAAAGCAACAGTTGAAGTCACTCGTATACTCTGTAATTGGTAGATGCATTGCTGAGTATGACCGCAGGTAAAGCAAAAGCACTGATTTTTTTTTCAGCCTCTCCCAGACCTTTGATATCACTTCAAAACAGTTCATTGACGAAGCAAAAATTATCATTGTTTTCCAGCCATTACAACACGAGCATTGATTCAGTGCTTTTGGCTTCCCAGGTACATTCAGCAAAAGGTTTCATAGAGCAGAAGATGCTTGGGGACCTAATAGTTATGAACAACTACCTCAACCATTTCCCTATTGTATTTTCTGCGGTTATGATATTACTAGCAGTCCATGTTACCACTTCTGACAAATAAATATTTTTTATGTTGTGAAACGAGTGGAAAAACTACTTGAGAACTACAATTCAATTGGGATAAGCGTTAAACCATTAAAGTGGTTATGGTTAACCATTTGATCTAGATAAGGCGTTACCATAGTTTTCCAGGCTAGTGCACCCTGGGCTTCCAGGTGGATTCCTAGCGCCCCCCCCCCCCCCCCGACTCCCTCATGCGAACACGTGCTACAAATTGAAAACAAGATTAAACACAAATATGCATTTCGGAAATAAAACTTAATTTATTTAACCAATATATTTAGCAGCTTTGTAAAAAAAGAAAAATCTACACAAGTTTTTCCTAACCTTTTTTTGCGATCCTATATAGCGTCTCAACCTGAACTAGCGACCCTAAATGTGTGAACATGCAGTATTAAATCGAATCATTTTCATGCTAATTATACAATTCTTATGGGCCTATATTACTTACACAATGAATTTCAATAAATTTGAAACGGTGAAGAAAACAAGTGTTAAAAGAACATTTACTTCTACTTGCATATCTGGTCACAAAAATGGTGTTTTTCTTTAATGGCTATTAATACAGCGACCCCCAGAATAAGCTTCGCCTGTCTCATCTGGGTCTATATGAATTAGTGGATGAATTATATGAATTAGTGGATGCCAGTTCAGTTAAGTTAGATTCGCGGAGTCTAGCTTCGTCCGAGCCCTTTCTCTAGAGCGGCCCGGCCTATATCAGCTGTTTCTAGTTGACTCTGTGTTTTCTTTGTATTGTATGCTTATCGTAGTGGCTGGATTGCAAATAAGTGATCTTGCTGCCACTTTGTAAGCATGTGGCATACCTTTTATGCCAGCCCGCCGGTTGTGATGGGCGGTCCCTGTCACAGAAACTGCGCAATGCTTACATTCCCTGACAACCACGTCATCAAGGATTTCTCAAGCGCATGGATAACCTAGGCTTAGTCTGCGTATTATGAATGATTAAGTCGATCTAAGAAATCGTCGCTACCCCTTTTTCACTGTAAATGATACATACTAGCGAAAACTTCTGATGAAATCATGATTTTGTTATTGGAAGGAGAAAAATTTGCTTATACAGTTTGTATTGTTTTCAAATCATATATGCAGATTTGATTTTTTCTTCCTTGTTTACATTGTTTCAAATTTCGAAGAAAATTTTGAATTTATCATTGATCTTTAAATAGCTTGATAATGTGCATTTATATATAGTAATCATAGTTTTAATTGTTAGCCAATAAAGTTCAAGAGCTGATGTTTGTGATAACATCAGTATGGTACCTCGGTTTGTCACTAGTGCTCACACCTCACTCATTCTCCATTAAATTGTACCGTAACTAGTGGTGATGGAACTGTAGCAACGATATAAAAATGAATGTATATATATATATATATATATATATATATATATATATATATATATATATATATATAATGCTTGAAGATCAGAAAGGTGCTACATAAAGGAATTAATGATACACCACAATAGTTGGTCAGTATAGACTGATTCATCCAATAGTACAGCTTTTTATTATTAGTCTCTTGATTTTCTCTCCTAAATTACACCTATTTTGTTCTGTTTATAGCTTCTAAATGCCGTTAGAGTATCTCAATCCCCCCCCCCCCCCTCAGCTGATGTGTTCGTTATCAACGCCCTTGCTCCCCCCCCCCCTAAAAAAAGGAAAAATATGAAATGACGAAACTAGACTGAAAATCACGAAACGTTATTTTCCAAAAAAAGGAAAGACAAATCTGTGTAAATGTTTTAAAGCCAAACGGATACCAGTCCCCATGGAACTACCAACGGATGAAGATTTAAATTTAGAAAGTTTGACTGTACTTCATATTTCCGCGAACTTTGCAACATTCAGGACACTTTGTTAGAAATTGATATAAATTTAGAAATAGCACCTAACACCAATTTCAGATTTTTTTTTTTTTTTTGAAACCTCATGTCGTGTTTCGATCTAATCTAACACTCCGTCCCATCGTGGGGGGGGGGTGGGGGTGATAAGAATTAGAGAAATTGAAGGCTAAAAGCGAATGATCGAAGCATAACTAAAGTAATGTTGTTATTGTAAATCGTAATTAAGGATCTTTGCCCCCTAAACCTAAATATATCAGATTTTGTCCTCTATCAGGAAAGGCTGCCACTCTCCAACTCCCGCTATGAAACCTTCACCTCGTAAAATCTGATAGGATAGAGCCCGTGAAAAATATCTTGACCTCGCACCAATTATTTCTCAGCTTGACCAATTTATCCGCGATGGCAAGTCTGAGAATCGTCAAAATTCTCGTCGTTTCTGTCGGCGGGAATCGAGACCACTCTCCACCGCTCCTTTTCGTTACTCTCATTATACGTCGCATATGATAATAATAATAATAATAATAATGATGATAATAGTAATAACAATAATCAAAATAAGAATGATTATGATCATAATAAAAACAGAAATAATGATATTGGTGGCAGTAACAGCAATAGTAGTAGTAGTTATAGTAGTCCACTAATAATAATGATAATGATAGTAATCTAGTAATCATAATAATGATACTGATAATAGTAATAATGATACTGATACTGATACTAATAATAATGATGATGATGATAATAATAGTCATTCTAATAATAATGGAAAAATAATGCTAATAATAATTGTCACATCACGACCAAAACAATTCCCACTGGCTCGTCCGAATCGCTACAATTTTGTCCGATTATTCTGTGGCTTCCTTCGATTTCGCGCCATTTTCTCCCTTCGCTGGACGAGTGCATATCATGGGGCAGCCGGAAATGTTGAATTTAACGTCCTCTCTACAACCCTTATTATCAGTTTGCGAAGAAAGTGTTCTAGAAGGAAAGTGTCTTAGAATGTTACGGTCTAATGGATGGATGTCAGATTTTTTTCAGTGAAGTAATGGTAATTTTAATGTACAATCTTGTTAATTTCATAGCATTTCGATGTCATTTCGATAGAAACATATAAATTATGTATAAATATAAATATAAAGTCACTCCTTAAACACCCTCAAACCTCGGATTTTCTAAACTTTCTAAAGGTTGTACGGCACCGAGTGAAACAGCTGTTAGGGACTTGGCAAATTTACTCGAGATTTCATGAAAGTAAAAGCGTTTTAAAAAGGGGAGCGCTTGGGCAAGAATTCTTGCCGATAGGCCAAGAACTGTACCGGTCCCTGCTTAAAACGCACGCAAGCAAGCAACACACACACACCACGCACACGCACACACACACACACACACACACACACGCACACGCACACGCACACACACACACACACACACACACACAACGCAGAAGAAAGAATATTTGCCTTGTTTACAACCTTAAATATGCGCGTTGCAAATTCTTCTAGCGAATTGTCAGCATTTTTTTTTTTTTTTTATGTTGACGTCTACCCGAAGTGGTGATTCGATAAAAGCTGTCCCAGCATTGTGCAATACACCTACATTTAAATAAGCGCAGTTTACTTGTTAGAGAACCATTTCGTATAAACAATACCGTAAAAAAAACAGCAACAACAATAACAAAAACACATTGGAAGTGATGGCAGCAACAGTATACGTGGTAACTGTAGTAGTGTAAGTGGTAGTTTTGCTAGTTGTAGCTGTGATAATGATTGTAATAAACTATTAGAGAAATGCAAATAAAACGGATATTTTTTCAATTAAATTCTCTTTCCCTACTTTTATTCATTATGGCCCTGTTGCCACTTACGAACTCACTTGAACAGCACGAAAAAAGAGTTACCAAATAAGAGATATTCAGGTCAGCCATTCCTCCACAGATACAAAGATCTTTCCACAGTCAGATGAAGAAGCAGATATCTGGGTCAACAAACTATTTTCACAGGACATTCACATGGAATCTGGACCGAATAAGAGTGTAAAAGTCAATTGATAATAACCGATGATTTCTAATATCCATTTGCGGAACAAATCCAAGAGTTAGATTTAGGTGAAATATACAAATACTTAGGAATCCATCAGTCAGTCTAAAGGAATAAAGAGATGTAAGAAAGATCTATATCTACATACTTCAAGCGATTAAGTTCTATCATAAAATAAAATGTTGATGGGAGTAATCAATTAAATTCAAGTACCATATATTTTTGGATTTTTTTTTTTTTTTTTTTTTTTTTTTACCGGAGAATCGATAAGAAATAGAAAACAGATGGCATTCTACAAAGAGAATTAGCAGAATATGTGAATGAAAGTCAAAAACAACAATGAAAATGGTGAAAGAGGAAGGTTTGGTCAAGAATTAGATATCAAAACCGGACGAGAAGAAATTCCAGCTAGAAATGGTAGACGAGATGGAAAGGCAGTCAATTCACGTAAAATGGACTGAGATTGTTTGATACTGTTGATCCACAGACATCACAGTGGCTCAATAAAGGCCATCACAAACTTGTAACTAAAGAGCTAGTAACTGCTGTACAAGGTCAAACACTGAACACCAGTTGGATTTCTTTTCTTTTCTCTATTTTCTTGTAATATCTTAAAAACGTCCGACATTTGTACAATCGGTAAGCATTCTCAAGAAACATTAACGTATAGTATGTCAGGATATCACAAGCTAGGCCAGTGTACCTTAAACTATATACCTCTATGACAACCATAATTCACTGGAGTATAAACACATTAGCAGCCATTTAAACTATAGAGGATAGAGACGTAAACCTAAAAATAGAAAACAAAACAGATTACAACTTTTAACAATTTTTACTGAAAACACAGTTACACCTAGACCAAATATTGCAATTATTTATATTCAACAAAAACTGTTTTTTATTGATGTCTCCTGACCTGGAGATAGGAATGCCGAGCATATGCTCTCCTTTCCACTAAGCTTCATCTGATTAAGCACATACAAAGCCACTTATAGTGATTCCATGCAACAGCAAGAAGACATATAGATCTATATTCATGTAAGTCTTCATTCACTTATGTTAGGCTTATAGCATTGTTAATACTTGAAGCTACCATGTAGTTATTATATCGCTTTTTTTAAATTAATAGATTGGGCTTCAGGCTATGACATACTCTCAGCTTTCAGGGAAGGTACCCCTTCAGAATATGCCTTAGCCTTAGGTAGCCTTAGAGCTGTACTATTGACGTAGGCCTATCCTAGCTTAAATATCTGAGCCAAACTTAACACATATTATCGCTATAAGACAAATCATCTAACTGCAGCTTTGGCCATTAAATCATTGACGATATTACGTATTCATAATTATCTTAATTTCATACATGAGATTATATGAACCATTAAAATTCATGTCAAATCCTCAATTTCTTGATTTTGTCGGCATTTTTGCTTTGTTTTACGACTTGCAGGTTTGGTGTTAAAGTAAAGTCAACGTGAATGAATTGTAAACATTTTTCTATTTTGTTGATTTTGCATGTTTAAACGGTGCTGTTTGGCATGCCACTAATATTACCCCCAAAACCACCACTACTTCAACTACTGCTTCTGCTACTACTACTATTATTAGTATATAAGGCATAACTCGTTGTAACCGATAGTTTTGGCTGTACGAACTGTCTGGCGGACTTTCAGCTCAGCATAGTATTTATTTCACCTTTAGATGGTACGAGTATATTGCGAAACAAAGAATTCTCTTGGTCTATATTTGTTTATATCCTTCCTCTGACCATCTTTCTCATTCAGTGAAAGTAGAGAGTAGATGTGAGAAGAGAAGGAGAAGGTATAGATAAGATAAAAAGTTGATGTATAAGTAAAATAGAAAGTTGATGTATAAATAAAATAAGAAACGAGTTTTATTGAGAATTCTTTGGGATATTTATGATTCCTAAATGAAATATTAAGCGACTTCAACGTTAAAGAATCCTCAGTGCTCTCAGGTAGAAACTAATTATTGAATTAATTTTGTTTTAATGGTGTGGGCGGAATATTAGCAAATGTAAATTCCAGGTGCAAAAAAAAAAAAAAAAAAATATATATAAATATAATAAAAAGTGTTGACGTATAAATAAAATAAAAAGTGTTGCATAAATAAGAGAAGTGTTTATGTATAGAATAAAAAGTGTTGACGTATAATATAAATAAATGTTGATGCATAAATGAAATAAAAAACTAGAGATATAATCGGCTGGCTTTCAAATTACCCAAAGCCACGATGACAGCGATGCGGGTACCAAACATGTCACGAAGCCAGGTCGTTCTCAAGTTCATGGCTGATATATATATATATATATATATATATATATATATATATATATTATATATAGAAAGAGAAAGAGAAAGAGAGAGAGAGAGAGAGAGAGAGAGAGAGAGAGAGAGAGAGAGAGAGAGAGAGAGGTGTGTGTGTGTGTGTGTGCACATTTATGTATGACACACACACATATATATATATATAATATATATATATATTATATATAATATAAACACGCAAATACATGTGTATTTTAATTTCTCTGTCGCAGAACGGACAGTAAATGTCGTAATCCTGTCTGTGGCATCAAACAATTTAGAAGGTAAAATATACGTCTTTTGAATAGGTGGAGGTTGTACTGAGGGGGAGACTTAACTATGGAGAGAAATCCAAAACCTGGAAGCAGAGGGAAATGGGAGATATCATAACTTACAATCTGTGAGTTGTTAATTTTCAGGAAATACTGTCCAGCCTTGCGCGGTTGTAGAAGTATTACTCCATGGACGAATGAAGAATAATACCGAACAAAATTCTCAAATTAGAGGTAGACTCGACCATAGTGGATATGCGAGGTTACCAAATAAAAGTTGTTGGAGCAAATTCCCGAAATGCTAATGGAATCAAAGGGATCCTTAATACGTAATAATCTTAGCTGAAATAATGGGTTTTCCTTGCACTCAAATTAAATCAATTCACCATCTGTTCACCACACTAAAAATATTCTTTCAAGATCCGAGATCAGAGATGCACAAAGAAAAGTACGAGACTGACGGCGATTTTGAGAGGAAAATGAAGATATGAGAGAGGAAGAGGCATGCACAGTTGCGTCATCTGCACAAGAGTGGGTACGGTTTAATGGGTGAGCTGAGATCATCAAGAGGAGAAACAAAGCGAGAACGAGAACAGCTTCCTGAGGAACGCCCCAGGAGATGGGGAAGGGTTCGAAGGTAACCCAGTCGACCCTAACAGATCGAGAGGGTTGAAAGAAAGCTTAAGATGAAGTACAGGTAGGAGCTCAAAGAAGGAAATTTAGTCAAAAGAACCTTGTGTCAGATTCTTTTAAAGGCTTTTGAAATATCAAAAGCAATGTCAAGTTTCCCCAAAGTCCCTAGACAATGAAGACGTAGGATCTTGCTTTGCCAAATCCTTACTAATGATCAGCTAACAAAAAACGAGATTCCAGATGGAATTATCACTAGATATATGGTCATCACATCTGGAGTGAAGTCAGAGCTCGTGATAAAAGAGTTTTGCTATGACTGATATGCAAGGTCCCGCAAGTTCTGATATGACTGATAAGCATGGTCCCTTATTTGAACTGCAGTAGAACATGAGCGATTGAAGTCGGATTACGTGATAGAAGAACGAGAGCCTTGCTATGATTGATAATCATGGTCCTTAAGAGGAGAAACATGAGAAACAGCTATACAACGATCGAATTTAAAGAGAGGACAGAAACCAGAATTAAAGAAAGATGATAAACTATTTTGGCTAAGGACCAGAAGAAATTATTACCAGATATATGATCATCACATTTAGAATGAAGTCAGAGTTCGTCATAAAATTTGCTATGACTGATATACATGGTCCCTCAAGTTCTGTTATGATTGATAAGAATGGTCCCTTACTTGAACAGCAGTAGAACATGAGCGATTGAAGTCAGAATATGTGATAAAAGAAACGAGAGCTTTGCTATGAATGATAATCATGCTCCTTAGAGTTTTACTGCGAGAAACACGGACCCTTACTTGAACAACAGTAGTTGATAGTTAGTTGGAGAGAAAGCCTTTATAGTTTTGTAGGACGGAGTACTTTTGGGTTAGGGTTCTCAAAAGAGCAGTAATCAGACCAAGTAAAGTCACAATTCACTCAAGTTGAATGGTTCAAAGTGGAGCAAAGATAATGTGTCAATAACTGAATGACGGTGAAAAATGATTGGACAGGGTTTGGTTGCTGGTCGTGACAGTCTGAGACACGTGTTGGGTGCCGTATGATTTCTTCTGAGTCCAAAATGGAAAATGAGAATGAATGCTCACCGCCTGGGTCCATTCTATGAGGGACCAAGCCATTCCATTTAACTTCAGCACTTGGATGAGGAGAAAGCACAGTCTTATGGCGAGGGATGGTAGTTGAAGGCAGTACGGGCAGTTAGAACTTGAGACCAATTAAAACAAAACAAAAGAAAAGAAAAAAAGATATATGTAGGCAGATTTTGAGCCATGTCACATCAAATTCAAAGATTGAAGATTCTTGAGGCGAGTAAAAGGTGTATTGACCTTATAGTAGGCACACACCCCATCGTCATAAGAGAAATGAGGGAGTTAGTGGGAGATTTGATAGGAATCAAGCGAAATTATGCTTGATAGCCAGGTTTCAAAAAACACATGCATACACACACATGCACGCACGCACCCACCCACACCCACACCCACACACCCACACACACCACACACACACACACACACACACACACACACACACACACACACACACACACACACACACACACACACACACACACACACACACACACACACACACACACACACACACACACACACACACACACACACACACACACACACACACACACACTCTGTCCTTCTCTCCTCTCTCTCTCACACACACTCACTCATTCTTCATTTATCTGTCTCACACAGGCAACAAGCTCAAAGATTTACATAGCCTCTGATAACCCATCTAAGAGGAAAACTCTCCAAAAGCACACTAAATAATGTGGATGTATGCAATAGTACATATATCAAGACTGGATATGAAAATTAAGGAGAATTTGATACATATAACAAGATATTAAAAACTTTCATATGTTGGTTAGGTTGTATGCATATCCTTTAAATATTAGCAATGGTTGATTTTGTGCTTTATAGGACTAATTAGTGCAAGTCTTTTCTACGTCCAATTATAAAATTAATGCCCGTGTTCAGAGACACTTGAGGCACCTTGGAGAACTGGATTGGCATCTCGTGCCCATCAGCCAATCACCTCAAGCTGTCTCGTGCTTTAAGCCAACGGTGACTGGGTGTGAGATGGCAGTCAAGCGGTTTGTCTCAGGTGTTCCAAGTGTGTCTGAATATGAGCGTAAATCTCTTGCTTAACAGCGATATCCCTTTTTTCTAGCTGTACTTAACAGGTGGTGTTGTAAAACTTATCTTATCTCAAAAAATTATATATGTACCAGGAAGGCATGAATCATTTTGATCTGAATCAATCAAAAATATTTCCGTAACTGAATTTGAAGTCCAATCTACAAAACTGAGAATATTCAAAGACTGAACCTCTCTTTTCTTATGGGAAACATAAAAGTAAAAAAAATAAAAGAACCTGTAATTTATTTCACATTTATGATATACATGCACACAACAGCAATCCATCAGTTCAAACATCACCTCAAACCATGAACAACTATTTTTATAAACTTATAAACAAATAACAATGATCTCTTACAATAGAATTTGCAGCAATATGGAACTTATATCCTTTACTAGGCAAGGTACAGTCACCTAGACAAATATGCACAACAATGAAGTTTCTGAAGTTAGGTAGCATTAAGTATGTACATTCATTTTAAAAAAGTACTGATTCAGGGTGTCCATATCTACTTACTGGAGGCATTGTTAAGCATGTAAAATGTAAAGATCATCCGTTAGCATCCTCAAACCAGAAATAATTATTCCTTTAAAACATAAGTCAGTATAAATTAAGTCAAAGAATTGGTAAAAACCTTCATTCAAATAGGTATTCACCACAATACTTTTCTTGTTGAATGCACAAAAGGTTTGTTCTTATTTTGCTGTATTAACATTAAGCACCTGCATTCTCAATTTAAGAACATGACTAAACTACAAAAGAAAGTCGCAAAATTATATTGTGCTTCTGATCATCTTTCACCAGCAGCAATATTAAATTCCTAAAGCTAACTAAACCCTTTATAAGTCTTCCTTATTTCCCAGTTAAAATATATAATATAACAGTACGCTAAGTAACATGCTTTATATTTATGCTTTAGTATGGATTCATGAAGTACTTTAACAACAATGAATTGATTTGAAAGTAGTATTGCACAAGATCATACACCTAGAATGCATAGTTTTGTACATATGTGATTATATTAATGTAGATATTTTTAATAATCTTTCTATTTCAAACTAAATTGCTTTTTTGTAATGAATTAATTAAATTTCTCTCGTATTATTTTACATGTACCAATAAATATTTTAGAAAGACGGGTCTCCCCTCATCGCTTATTTTTTTTCTGTTTCAACCTTTCTTTCATTCCATTTGTATTTTGTAGGATTTGAATTTCTTGTATGTTTTTCATATTTGGGAATTAATTCTCTATGGTGCTAATCTTAAAGAAAAAAACAATACTTCCTCAAAGATTGATATCTAAGGACATGCAAGCATTATATTCAATATAACACATTTTTGGCATAGAGTGCATATCTCATATATGTAAGATATACTTCTGTTATAAACACCTCTTGCAAAGGAAATAACTGCCTGCATCTGCTGGGAATGTAGCGGCAATTCTGACACTTTTTTTTTCTTTAGAATTCTTGTACAATCTTTCTTTCTCATATCTCCTAACATACCACACCTTTGCTTGAACTATAATTTTCATGTACAACAGCGTAAGAAAATCATATATAATAAAAGTAAATAACTGCCTACTCTCTGATAGCTATTCAAAAATAGATACAATATGATACATTAATTAGGTAGCAGATTGATAAAGTCTCACTCAGGTCCTACTTGTGAGTAAATATATTCTGAAAGGTATTTCATGACTATCAGATCATTAACTATTCTAAAAAAAAGAAAAGAAAAGAAAACTGATGTAAGAGGGTCTAATGTAATGGATTCATCTCAGAAAAAATGTAGATAAAACAATTTGTGTTTTTCTGTTCTTCCCTTCATTGTTTTATCTACAATGTTCTAAACCTAAAATATCTGTTCCCCTCTAACCACCATGTTGCAAAGAAGTTCTGAAGCATTTTATTTGTTTCTAATTAAAGAGCAAGCTTGTATATAGACACTACATGTCAAGGATATACATGGTTGTTTATTTACTATGCATCATATTTCAGAATCTTTTGGTAACTCTGCACTTTATATACTTCTTCACAACATAAGGAAAATTATGCAGATATTTGTACAAATCTTTAAACAATCAATATTTGTGCTCAGAAATCTGACAAATCACAACAAAACTGGGCTTGAAAAACAATATAGTTTAGTAGTACCAATAAAATGAAGCACATAAAAAAAAAATTCTTAAAAGCCCCTCATTAATTAAGCTGGTCAGTCTAACTGCCTGTCTCCCTGTATTACCCTCTCCCTTTCTCAAAATAATGTCTCAAAATAATAGGGAGCAATATAAAACAACAGCACACTGAAAAATATCTCCATATATAAAACATTTTCCTGACAAATACAGACAAAAACATATGCAACCTTTGCAACCATTTAGTTTGCAACCAAACTAAATATCCTCTACCAAAACATAAAACCATCACTGATAAGATTATATACATACTAAACTGACTATTACGTTATTTGTACCAGGTTCGACTTAGGTCACTATCTGATCTTCAGAAATGCTTCATCAGCAATATTCATTACTTGTACCACATAATGGCAATAACTAATTTCCTTTTACAAAATCAGCACAAAAAATATTCACACCATCTTGCACATAAAGGAGCCTAAGATATCAGTACCAAAACCAAATGAAAATAGAAATTCAAAACAAAGCAAACAAAGCAATCTTTTTACTCTTGCACCCTCAAAGAGAAAAATAAAATAAAACATAAGGAGAACTACTGTGAAAGTATATCAAAAGAATAGAATTCTGTTCCATAAATGCATTCTAATATGTTTTTATTTATTAATTCATTAATTTACTTATTACAAGGCCTTCATTGGTGTCACTCCTAAAGCTTTTCCAAGCTTCCACTGAAAAGAGAGAGAAAAGCTGTAGTTATTATATGAAAAAATGCATGCTAGTTTAAAAAATATCAACATTTTCTGCCAAAAAATAATATGGAGCTGAAAATATTGCCTTGAAAATTATAACTGGATAAAAGAAAAACATAACCACAGAATAAATAAGTACCATCCCATGTGTCATAACATGTGAGAATATGAGAGAATACATAATGTGGTTTATAGGTCAAGAAAAGAGAAAGTTCTTTAGCAAATATGCCAAGTCTGAATGACTGGACAAATTGCAGATCTTAGAAACAAATCAAAAGAAAGTATTTATTCTTTATATATCCTAGAGTTCCTATGAAGTACCTGAAAAGGCTTTATATAAAGCAGTGGTACTGGAAAAGCTAAAAAGGCAACAAGAACAAAGATACTAATATTAGCAAAAGAGGGAGTCAAGACCCAGAAGTGGAATGCAGAGAAAGTGTGTTTTGCAGCTAGGGCAATAAGAATCATAAACTTAAATAGTCTGGCCTCCATTCTGGTTAATAAACAGGGCAACAAATGTAACATTTTCAATTGCAAGACCTTAGGCAAACTCTTATGATAAATTTCACACTGGGAGCAATGATAAACAACTTCAAATGCAAGGTTTCCTGAAATTATTTCATCTTACTGTGTACACCAATTATTCCATAGCAAAAATACAGCTGTAGATATAAAACTTATCATAATTGTCACTCATACTTACAGAATCTTTGATCTGGTTGACATGATAAGTGATTCCTCCTTCTTTCTTAACTTTCTCCACATGTGTTCGTTCTGGGTCTCCAGCCACAAGAACTGGTTTACTGGGATCGGCCTGTAAAGTGGTTGTCATGTATATTTTGAATTAACTTTTTTTTTTATTTATCAATCTCACTCAATCTCTCTCACTCTCAATCATTCTCTCTCTCTCACTCTCTTTCAGTCACTCATTTTCCTCTGTCAACTTGCTCTTGCACTCTGGTCCTAATCCTTTTTTCCTTTCTGACATGAGGGAAGGGAGGAGCAATTTCAGAAATAAGGCATTTACATTACAAGATTACCATGAATTGAACATTTGTTTCATGAACTATCACAAAGATCACCTTTCTGCAACATTATTACTTTATTAAAAGAAAGGATTGAAAGGAGTAAAAGTCAGTATACTAAATCTTATAAGTGCATAAAGATGATAAAGAAATTAACCTTATTAAAACATCAGTAACTAAATTAACAAATCACTTACAGGCTCCATGTTGCGGCAGTGGTCCATAAGGTCACTCATCCGGTCCTCAAAGCCGGGGGCAAAGAAGGAAGGATCAATGGCCACAAAGCACTGCCCTAAGTCAGCTGGCCGGTCAGTCTGCATCCACCGGCGAACGTTGGGCCCGTAGTGACCACCTGACAAGGAAAGGGGAAAATGGAAAAAAGTAGAATAAGGAGATATAAAAATAGAGGAAATATAAATAATAAAGGAAACATAAAAGACATATATTGGTAAGTATACCCATGTAAAAAAAATATAAGACAGACTGACTGGTAATATGGAAACAGAATAATTGAGCAATGTTTATAAAAGCATAATCACAGTAAAAAAATTAAAAGAAAAAAAAAAGGAAAAAAGAGAAGAGCATAAAGTACGAGTAGGAGGAAGAGAAAAAGACAAATAAGAAGGAAAATAAGAAAACAAAGAAGACTCACAGACCAAAGCCCCAGTGGGAGCTCTTACCTGACATAATGCCACAGAAGATCTCAACCAGCATGCCTAAGCCGTAGCCCTTGTAGCCAGAGTGCGTCTCAGGACCACCAAGGGGCATGAGAGCTCCAAACATTGCCTCCTTTGGATCGGTTGTGGGTTGGCCTTCCTTGTCCAGTGCCCAGCCCTCTGGTATGGGGTTCTCCTTACGTCGCTCAACTTCAATCTTTTGGGAAGGGAATTTCAAAAGTGACAGGGTTATGGTTGTGACAATAGATAAGGATTTTTTTTATAATGTACTTTTGTTTCATAAGCCTTTTTTGTGTCAATAAAAAAAAAAAAAAAAAAAAAATTATATATATATATATATATATATATATATATATATATATATATATATAATATATATATATACATATACATATATAACAGAAGTAATATGAATGATTATGTAATTATCCTTCCTAAATAGATATAAAAACATGACCAATGGCATCACTAACTGCTTCTATTCAATATTAAAAAGCTAGCAACCAAACGTCAAAGTCATTCTTTTACTATTTCATTCATGCTGAAATCATCATTATCTAACAATATCAATCAGAATTCTATTTTCATGTAACTTTATCTCCTCTTTACTTTAAACTACTTGCCTTGCCCACAGCCACAACACAGGTCGCCATGTCCAACACGAAGCTGTCTCCTCCTTTTGCTGGAGCCGAAAGAGAGATGGGGTTCGTTCCCAGAGCTCCCTTGAGATATGAAAAAAAAAGGGGAAAGAGAAAAATCATGTTAGAGGTATGCTGATATTGAGATTATTGTATAATGATTTAAATATTCTATTCAAAGTAAGAAAAAAATTGTCATTCAAAAACAAAAGACAGAAATGGAACAATGCATAACAAGACTTTCATTGAAAAATACACAAAAATAGCAAAATGTGGAAGGTAAAAAATTAAACCCATTATAACAAAAGGAAAGACAATTCAGAAATAGATAATACTTATAATGAAACACCAATATGTATGAGGTACTGTACGTGGTTTCTCTTTCTGTCTTTCCACCTGAAAGAGTCCTATGTCTGGACTCAAACAACCATAAAATATTGTACAGTATTTGTAATTTTTCTTATAATGATTTTCATCTTACCTAATCAGACAACAAACACAGGACAAGAAAAGGGTCAATCACTGTAAAGTCACCTCTTGGTAAGGGGGGAAGGGTGGCCTTATATAGGAGTACACTCTCTCCATTACAAATCAAAAGCTTAAGAGGGGCACAGGGGGATCTACAAAATACTGTGGCCTACTAATCATTACTGAAGAGCCGAAAAAGATGCATTTGCAAATTAACAGCTTTCATGTATGTTGATCTCATACTGGGGAAGGCACATCTGTGTGGTACAGCAACTAAAATTGAATAAAAATTATACTGCATATCAAAAGGAAGAAAGATCTACTTGTTATCTATGAGACCTTGATAAGTTGCATTGAATGAATTGGTATACATACTACTGTGTAGTATGTAGTATAACAATGCCTGTTCAAAAAATAATTGAAGAGATATGGATGAAACCATAAGGTTTGGGGCATAAAAGTGATTTCAAATGCCTTAATTCTGTCTAATGTAAGAAGTAAGAATTTTCCTTTATAATACTACCAACCTAAAATCTTGTATATTGTCACAAAAATGCTTACTGTGATGAATTGAAAGAAAAGTAAAATGTGGTTTTGGTAAGAAAATAAATCATAATACACAAACAGAACTCCCATTTTACTATTTCCATCAAAATAATTCAGCATAACACTATCAAAAGTTAAAGTAGCATTTCAAGATTTATTCTCTACAGCTGCTCTTAAATTACTATTACTTAATAATTCTAAAACATAAGAGCTTTATTTATTTACAATACTTTGTTATTTAGCTTCAAAATATCAAAGAAAACTTGCTTTTCTCTGCATAAATAATGTGTCAGTATGAAGCTACAATGAAAAAATCATATAGATATCTCACCCTTATTCATTTATCTTTGGTGAAGAAGAAGAAAAATAATATCAATTACAAAAAGAAAATCTTCTAAATATTCAAGATAATATCACTATAATCTATTATTTTAAAACGAGCAGACTATACTTACTGTCTTTGCACGTGTTGGAGCAACCAATGGTGATGTGTTTGTGAAGCTCATACCCTGAAATGATTGGAGGAAAGTCAACTCGCATAATTTTTTCTACACAATATAAAACTTCCAATAATATCCTTTAACCAATATTATTCTTACACTATGTGGTATGACTTTCACCAAAATTCTTTCTTCCTTTCTACTTTTAACAGACTATTGTAATTCTGTATATTTTTCCCAAAAAGGAATTCCCTTCAAATCTGTTTTCATTATGAACCTGCAACTACCCTTCAGGTTCAAATAAACAGCAACTTCTTCACATCTAATAAACTAGCAAGAAATCAGAAAATTAATATAGTGCTTACCAGAAGACCTTGCTTTGTAGCAGTCATGGAGTACCAACCAGCAATACCATAATGGTTACTACCTGAAATTAAAAATAGTATGGATCCATGCATACAATAATATATTAACATAATTACAAAAAAGGTTCTAAAGTTAAAGAATCTAACATTTTTTAACACAAAATGATAACTATTCTTTAGAAAGATCCACAGACCAAGGCCAGAACTGAAAATTAAATGTATTACCTATATCTACAAAACACCAGTCATTTAATGAAACACTGGTATAATGTGTATATACAATAATACAGTTATTTTTGTTGCTTAAAAAGCTACATGGTCAAAACTTACAAAATAAAAGACGTCTTTATTTGTAAGTATACCTAGTAACAAAGTAATTCCTATAACTTATCAGCCTTCATTATATGCACCATAGTCTATATGCAACCATCAAGATATATAATAGAAACACCAAATCAGTATCAAGATTTAAATATAATGATTATCCATCCCCCAACTAAATAAAACAAATCACATTATAACAATGAAAAAGAATATATATACATTCAACATATACCCCTTTCCAATTATAAAACCACTCCAAATATTGGTCTTCTGTCTTGGTTACCTCTTCAAATTTTTCTATTTATTTTTTACTCTCCTTCTTACCTCGAGCACATACCCAACCAATGCCAGTCTCCTTTGCCTTCTTGACAGCCAGTTCCATGCAAAAATCTCCAACCACTGGACCGAGCCCATTATTTCCATTGACTAGAGCTGTTGACACACTCTCTTTCTCAATGGTTGGAGTAGCTCCTCCCTCACAGATCTTCTGTTTCACATCATTGACGTACATTTCTGCAATGGCAAGTTCGACAAGGTTGTATAGTTGTATTCACTGGCAATCTTGGATAGAATTTCAAAACCAGAGAAAATATGATCATATCAATCACACACAGAAAAATTAGAAAAACTTTGAAGGGACATCAAATTCAGGATCATCAGTTTCTAGCTAGCAATCTGGAATCGTAGTTTCTAATAAAAACATATAACAAACTTCGGGGACGTTCATGGTTCCTTCTCATATTACGACATAAATTTCTAAGCCTAGAATATCTACTGCGTTTGCTTGAGTGGTTAGATTCTAGTTGCTGTTGAATTTCCATATACCATTTTTTCCGTTATAAAAAATGGATACTCATGATTGTAAGTATCAACAACAATACTAATAATACAATAAAAAATTACAATATAACATTTTATGAAATATGATAATAAAATGACAGAATATGCATATGAAAATAAAAAACTATGGATACATTCTTAGATAATACATCATAATAGCGACAAAAAATGATAATGGAAGTTATTTATAACAACTCTAAGTCAAAATAAGAATATAACTAAAAACAAAAATACCTAATAAAAACAACAATGAGGATGGTTATACATCAAAAATAGATGTCCAATAAGTGTCAAATGTAATAATTATACAAAAAGCAGCAACAATAACAATACTAATCCTAACCCTAATATTGATAGCAATAAAAATAGCTAAAATGATCATAGTATTACTGATCATAATAAAAAATACGATCATAAAAGTATAAAAGAACAATAACAAACACAATAAAAAAATATCTTTAAATCTATTTTCTGCAACTTGTCTGGATATAAAATATTCAAGCAATGCTAGTTGAATTTAATAATTATCAAAAATCAAATATACTTTAGGATTTTAAGACATACAGAAGCGTGTAAAAACATAATCAGCTCTAATATTAATTCTTTGTCGCCATGGGAAAATTGCTGAGAATATTTCTTCCCTCTAATATATGTATATATGCATATTTTTTCTCTCTTCATTTCTTTCTTTCTTTCTTATTATCAATCTATCTATTTATCTATGTAGATTCTTTTTATGAACATTACTGTCCATAAATAGTGTGCAATATAATATTTGGCAACCCTTGCAAACTGTCAACTTGAACAAAATGAATTATGCATGCTGGTGTTGCTAGATGCAAGCTCACTCTCACCCAAAGAAAGAAGGATGACTAATAGAGCAAACAAGCACAAACAAGATCTATATAGATATTAAAATAGATATATCTTTGTTATAACTTCTGTCGTTTCATATTCACTTTATAATCTGTTAGTGCTACTGCCTTAAAAAATCATCTAAAAATATCAAGCGAAACAGGAATTTTCAGACACTGAAACCCCCTTTACCTAAAAAAAAAAAGCTATCTTCTTACCTTCCATATTACCTCTTAGATTACCCACTACAAATATAAATTAAATTAAATTACCCAGTCTGTTCATGCCATGGCTGTAGTGCCCTCGTTCATCAGCAGCCAAGAGCACGTTGGCGAGGGAAGTTGCATTGGGCTTAGGGGTACCAACAGCCATCATGCAGTCGATCATGAATCGGAGGATCTCATCTTTGCTATACTGTTGGGGAGGGTAAGGTGGTTAGATGAAGTTACAGAGGGGGAAAAAGGCAACATGATTGATATATATCATTCTATAAACCTAGGGAACAGTATGTTAATTGATAAAATTATTCCAATATCATTTAACAAAAAAATAGTAATAATAATAATACATGAACACATAATAACTATGAAGATGGTAAAAATAATACTAACAATAACACTAATGATTAAATACTGATATATTAAAAATAGCCATATCATCATTATCTAATAATAATATAAAAAAATTTATCTAATAATAGCAGTAATAATAACATTTTTTTTTTTGTACAAGAAATGACAACACAAAGAAATTAAAACATCTGCATGATTAAACATTCTGCTGTCAAAGCATGCACTTGCAAAAGCAAGGCAGCAAAAATGGAGTCATTTATTCCTTATGTAACAATGTAATTATACCATAAAAGATATAGAGCAATAAAAGATGTATGGCAAATATATACTGTAGATTTGCATAGTTGTTTCAGGCACATATTTTGCAGAAAAAAAATCATTTTTCATCACATCTTTTTGAAAGTTAAATAAACAAATCTAAAACATTCTCACTTTACTTCCAATTCTCTAAACATTAATTTTGTCCAAAATAACATATCAACAAAAAGAGACAGACAAACAGATGGACAGAGACATACAAAGCAGACCCACAAAATCACAAAAAATTGCACATAAAAGTGCAAACACAAACCCACACAAACACATACATGCACAAATACTCACAAATACACACATGCACAGCTGATCTGGCTAAACAATCATTCATCCTCTTTCTACATTGATTGATTGCATACTCCAAAGATAGCAGAAAGTATGATTTCAACAGAGAGGAATTATCTATTTTCATGAACAAGGATTTCAAAATATGGACATCCTCTATACTTGGTCTCCCAAAAATAAGAATCAAATTGATAAAGTTACTTGGAGATGGGGTAATACCTTGTCAATCAAATGTAATATACAAATAAATACCAGAAATGTGAGATGCTCATTCTTTGAACTATCTGTACACCCTTGTGCCCACGGTTAGCGCGTAGAAAAATATAGAAAGACAACCCTAACAATATCGTATTCTCAACAGATGGAAGTAAATGGATATAAGGATATTACAATGGCCAGTTTCCCTCCTCAATAACATAAGAAATTTAGGGTATCAAAAATATCTTCACGACATAGGTCTACCTAACCTCTTCCAAATCGTATAATTAATTTTGAACGAATGAAACGTGTACCAAAGTCAACATATAACATTAAAACGTAATGACAACAAGCTATTTATAAATAAAAATGAAAAACAGTGCTAAATACGCTGCATGCTACATAAAAAATTCAACGCATTCCAAATGTCACACGCGCCAAACTCACTCAGACTAAATCCATCAATATCCCGCCTTTTCTACGCAAACCTTTTAACATCCACTTCCCGCATTCCATTCATCCATAACTAACCTTCAGCCCCAGATCCTCAGGAGCCTCAAACTTCTCCTTTTCTTTAGCCAGGAAGTTCATGTTGGTGCTCGAAGTCGCGATAGGGCGCAGGCAGCCGGGACGCGACGTGGTCAGTCTACTCACTACGGGAACCCCTGGACCACTGAAGGGCTTTCTTCTTGCATGGTAACAGCGGGCGAAGAAGCGGGAGGTAAGTGCTGGTTCAAGGCCGCTGATACACGCCTTTTTTTGAGGTTGTTGTGAGGAAGGAGAAGAGGAGGGGAAGGAGGAACCGGCACAAGCGGACTCGAGTTGGTGGTTCAATAGTCCCGCAGTTCTGGTGAGGAATGTGGTTCGCATTGTGCTTGCAATGCTTGATAGGATCATTTTGGTTATGGTTTATATTCTCCAAATGTTTTCTCTCACTTGCCGGAGAACAATGGTAATGGAGGTAGAATCTACACGATAAGAAGGACGGATGTGGATAGAATATAGATATATAATCTTTTGCAGATGTATGCGTTCTCACACACTCAGAGATCCAGTCAAATCTCCCTTATCTTGTGTCTTCCGAGGTCATTTGCGCCTCTTCATGAACTATGGCACAAGCGGCAAGAGAATCATCCTCCCCGCTCAAGCTGCTGCAGCCCATCGACATTGAATAATGCAAGAAACTGATGAAAGGTGTGCCTGACAGACGAAACCGTTTGCTTACCTGCGCCGCCCATCTCCCAAGCCGGCAGTGTTGCCTGCGCCAGCTGTATTTTGCTATTTATTTTTTTCTTTTTAAGTTTTGTGGATTGATGTGAGCATAAGTGTGGATATAGATAATATTTTTGTTGATTACATGATTTTGGAGGACTTGTTATTTTTTGTCTGGGTTTCTGAATGTTGCCTTATATCTTGAGTTTTCTATTCATGGCAACTCATCGATGGGAGCCGCATCATGTCACAGATGCCAAAAGTGAGACGATTTTTTTTTTTGCTATCTCTCTCTCTCTTGTGATTGTCTGTTACTATCTATACTACACGATACTATAATATGCAGATAAGATAATCTCTTGTATGCAATAATGTGTCTTTGTAAGTTCCGACCATGCTTGAAAAAGAACAAGAAAATGAAAAAAAGGCATTTTGATAATGGTTATACAAGCCATACTATACAGTGGCGTGCAAAAGTGGGTGGGGTGAGAAGGGGCGGTGCCCCCGGGGATTCCAGGTGGATGGGGGGGTCCAATCAGATAAGAAAATAAGATTTAGGTCGAATAAAGTATTTATTTCATGTTTAATCTGAGTTTACATATTCAGATATCTCTCTTTGTCATATATTTCAGTACTAGGCCTCGCACTTGAGTCTTTGGGGCATACAGTCAAGGAGTTGGCCCTGGGCATCACCATATCTCTTCACGCCGCTGATATTATATGATAGCGAATATTTTTATACAGTTTTTCAGTGGTTTACAAAGGATTCTTTAAACAAACATTTTTGACTTGTTAAGTAAATATCCTGTACTTTCCCTGTTCATTATTATGCTGCAACCAAATTAATCAACCACAGTTAGGCCTTTTCATAGCAATCGTCTATAAAGATTTCGCAAAAGTTGTTACCAGTTTGGACACCTTTTCTGGCGCATTAATAGGTCATCTACGAATACTTTTCTTTTCCCAATGAAATGGGGAATTGTGGTGCCCTCCAATGTGATTCGTAATATTTTGTCCTGAAGTTCATGGCCATAAATTGGTCTATATATAGAGGAGCAGCTTGAGCTAATCTTATCTGTTGGCTTCTGCAGTTGTCAGGGATTTTAATATTAAGCTTTGTGCTTAGTTCGCTGTTTGGGT
>NW_020868833.1:470872-475872 GCF_003789085.1 Penaeus vannamei
TCTTCTCTCTCTCTCTCTCTCTCTCTCTCTCTCTCTCTCTCTCTCTCTCTCCCCTCCTCCTCCTCCTCCTCCTCCTCTCCCTCCTCCTCCTCTTCCCTTTCTTTTCCCCTTCTTCCTCCTCCTCCCTTCCTCCTCCCTCTATCTCCCTTTCTCCCTCATTCTCCTCTTCCCTTCCCATCCCTTCTCTCCTCTCCCTTTCCTCTCTCTCCCTCTCTCTCTCTCTCCTCTCTCTCTCTTCCCCCTCTTCCTCCTTCTCCCCCTCTGACCAAAATAACACCGAAGATTAAAAACCGTATCCTATTTACTATTCAAATTTACAAGGTCTGATGACAAATTGACAAACATCAGTCCCCTCTGCCATAATCAAGAGCAAGTTTATAAACATAATAATAATAATAATAATAATAATAATAATAATATAATTAATAAATAATAATAATAATAATAATAATAATAATTTAATAATAATAATAATAAATAATAATAACAACAATAATAATAAAAAAAAAATAAAAATAAGTAATGAAATAAAAATAATCTATAGCTTTTCGTTTTCTTACATAAATGCTTAGAGTGACAGGGGCGGGGGGCGGGCCGGGGGGTATATATATGGTCCGGTTTGTTTATATATCAAGGTGTGTGTCTGTCTGTGTGTGAAGATGTTGAGGTCAATAAGATGAAATATGAAACCCATTAGTAATAGAAATGATATTTTCAATTTTTTTTTCGATATTCTCGGTAATAGAAAAGATTTTTTTTTCTTTCTTTCTTTTCTATATTCTGTTATTCATTATCCTCCTTTCTCGCTCCCTCTCTTCTCCGCTCCCTCCTTTTTCTCTCTCTCTCTCTCCTCTCTCCTCTTCTCTCTCTCTCTTCTCTCTCCTCTCCTCTCTCTCTTCTCCTCTCTCTCTCCTCTCTCTCTCTCTCTCTCTCTCTCCTCTCTCTCTCTCTCTCTGTCTGTTCTCTTCATCTCTCTCATCCTATTTTTCCCTCTCCCCTCGCTCCCCTCCCTCCCTTCCTTCTCTAAAATCACTTCTACTCTGCTACATTTTTTTTTTTCTCTCGTTCTAATCTTTCTTCTCCCCCTCTCTCCTCCCTTCCTTCTCTCCTCCTCCTCTCCATCGTTTCTCTTATCCTGTCTTCCTTTTCCTTCTCTCCTTCTCTCTCCCTTCTCTAATCTCTCCTCCTCTTCTCTTCCTTTTTTTCTATCATCCTATCTTCCCTCTCCCTCTCTCACCTCCTCCTTTTTCCTCTCCAATCCCTCTAATCCTATTTTCTCTCTCGCTCTCTCTCTCTCTTCCTGCATTTCCTCTCCAATCTCTTCCCTTTTATCATCCCTCTCCACTTTATTCTCTTTCTTCCTGTCTTCCCTCTCGCCTCTCCTTCGCCAAAAAAAAAAAAAAAAAAAAAAAAAAAAAAAACTTTCTATTACACCATCAACGATTCTAAGAATATTTAATAAATTTGATATTCTTCCCCAAAGATATTTTTTTCTCCTAAAATTGATCACCTGTTTGCTGATAATTCCATTCATTAATATATAGACTTTTAGATTATGACTTTTTCCTGGTATCAGTTACATACGTAATACAAATGTCTTTATCAAGCAAAAATTATGTTGAAATTATTATTATGATGCGTATGAAGATATTAAAGGTAATATATACCTATACCTTTAACAATTCTGAAAATAGATATAGTAAAGATATCAAAATTCGTGATAAAATTAAGAATAACGACGTCATAATAAAAGAAATGCAACTGCTAATTTTGGTGATAGAAATGATAAAAATTATGATAATGATGGTATTAGTAATAAGGATAATAACATTGATATTGATGATAATAAAATGTTATTATAACAATGATGATGATAATAATGATTATAATAATAATGATTATATAATGATAATAATAATGATAATAATGATTTATAATGATAATAATGAAATATAATAATTATAATGATTATAAATAATGAAATAATGATAATATAATGAAATAATATAATAATGATGCTGATGAAAATAATAGTAATGATAATAATAATGATAATAAAAGGGATACTAGGACTATATTAATCATTATCAGTATTATTACTATTACTGGAGGCACTAAAATTGCACAAGTATTCAAAGGTGACAGGGAACTGTGCCGATAACCAAAGGAAATGTGTTGAAGTGGATGGAGTATTTTGAGAAGATATTTGATGCAGGAGAGAGAGGGAGGGAGGGAGGGAGGGAGGAGAGAGAGGGAGGGGGAGGGGAGAGGAGAGAGGGAGGGAGGAGAGAGAGGAGAGAGAGAGAGAGAGAAGAGAGAGAGAGAGAGAGCGGAGGGAGAGAGAGAGAGAGAGAGGAGAGGAGAGAGAGAGAGAGAGAGGGAGGGAGGAGAGAGAGGAGAGAGAGAGAGAGAGAGGAGAAGAGAGAGAAAGAGAGAGAGAGGGAGGAGGGAGGGGAGGAGAGAGAGAGAGAGAGAGAGAGAGAGAGAGAGAGGGAGAGGGAGTGAGAGAGAGAGAAGAGAGAGAGAGAGAGAGAGAGAGAGAGAGAGAGAGGAAGGAGGGAGGGAGGGAGGAGGGAGAGAAGAGAAAAGAGAGAAAGAGAGAGAGAGAGAGAGAGAAGAGGGAGGAGGGAGGGAGGGAGCGAGAGAGAGAGAGAGAGAAGGAAATGAGGAGAGAGAAGACAGGGCGAAAAGAAATGATGGAGACGGAAGTTAAGAGGAGAGTAAATAGGAGGAAGGAGATGGAAGAGCGAAAGAAGGAGGAGAGGAGAGAGAGAGAGAGAGGGAATGGGAAGGAGTGAGAAAGAATGAGAAAAAGGAGAAAAGAGAAAAGAAAGAGACAGAGAGAGAGAAGCTTAGATGAAGTGGATGAAAGGATGAACCACGAGGTGCAAAAGATTATCAAGAAGGAAATGAAAAATACTTTGAAGAGAATAAAGATTGGAAAGGTAGTTGGATCCGATAACCTACCAGCGGAGGCACGAGAAATATTTAAGAGAAAGACAATGGACTTTTAAATCAGACAAAAACAAAATTTCGGAAAGTGAGAGAATTGAGAAGTAAAGAAGTTTTCAAGACCGATTTTTTTAAAAAGGATAAAGATGATGAATAGAACCGCAATAACTCCAAGGACATTATGTTGACCATCCACAACATAAAGAAGATAAGTTTCACGCCAAAAAAATCATTAAATAAAAAATCATTAAAGAAAAATCATTAAAAAAAATCATTAAATAAAAAATTAAAGAAAAAAAATAAAGAAAATCATTAAAAAATCATTAAAGAAAAATCATAAAAAATCATTAAATAAAAATAATTAAAGAAAAAAAAAAAAGAAAAAAATCATTAAATAAAAATCATAAAAAAAATCATTAAATAAAATCATTAAAAGAAAAATAAAAATCATTAAATAAAAATCAAAAAAAAATCATTAAATAAAAAATCATTAAATAAAAATCATTAAAGAGAAATCATTAAAGAAAAATCATTAAAGAAAAATCATTAAAAAAAATCATTAAAAAAAATCATTAAAGAAAAATCATTAAAAAAAATCATTAAATAAAAATCATTAAATAAAAATCATTAAATAAAAATCATTAAATAAAAATCAAAATAAAAATCAATAAAATCATTAAAGAAAAATCATTAAATAAAAAAATCATTAAATAAAATCATTAAAGAAAAATCATTAAATAAAAATCATTAAAGAAAAATCATTAAATAAAAATCATTAAATAAAAATAAAAATCATTTAAATTAAAAAAATCATTAAATAAAAATCATTAAATAAAAATCATTAAATAAAAATCTAAATAAAAATCAAGAAAAATCATTAAAAAAATAAAAATCATTAAAAAAATCATTAAAGAAAAATCATTAAATAAAAATCATTAAAAAAAATCTAAATAAAAAATCATTAAAGAAAAAAATCATTAAAAAAAAATCATTAAATAAAAATCATTAAAAGATTAAAATAAAAATCATTAAAGAAAAATATAAAAAAAAATCATTAAGAAAAATCATTAAATAAAAATCATTAAATAAAAATCATTAAATAAAAATCATAAAAAATCATTAAATAAAAATCATAAAAAAATCAATTAAATAAAAATCATTAAATAAAAATCATTAAAGAAAAAATCATAAAATAAAAATCATTAAGAAAATCATTAAATAAAATCATTTAAATAAAATCATTAAATAAAAATCATAATAAAAATAATTAAAGAAAAATCATTAAATAAAATCATTAAAAAAAATCATTAAATAAAAAATCATTAAATAAAAATCATTAAAAAAATCATTAAAGAAAAATCATTAAAAAAATAATTAAAGAAAAATCATTAAATAAAAATCATTAAATAAAAATCATTAAATAAAAATCATTAAATAAAAATAATTAAAGAAAAATCATTAAAAAGAATAATTAAAGAAAAAAAATAAAGAAAAATCATTAAAAAGAATAATTAAAAAAAAATCATTAATGTTTGCTTTGAGAGGATTGGCGGAGAAACACAAAAATGGCTCTACGTTGCCCTGTGTTCGTGGGATCTTGACATAATATATTGACAGAATGCTAACAGAAGACTTGTCATTGTGAGAAAGTCTGTTGTTATGGAAGAGTATGAGGAAGTCTGGAGTGTCAGGGAAGCATATAAGGGTGATGCAAGGTAAGTATAAGGGCAGTGTGACAGCAGTATGTGCAGTAAGTATATTGGACGGGTTCGAAGAAGAGGTCAGGTTGCCTCAAAGGTCAAGACGACAGATGAGGTCATTATGGTAATAATGACAATAACGGTAATAATAATGGAAATTGTATATTATAATTATCATTATTATCATTATCATTATCATCATTATCATTATTATTATCATTATTATTGCTATTAATATCATTATTATCATTATTGCTCTTATCATCATTACTACTATTATCATTATTATCCATATCATTATTGTTGTCTTTGTAATCATCATTATTTCATCGTTATCTTTATTTCATA
>NW_020868833.1:488372-490872 GCF_003789085.1 Penaeus vannamei
ATTAGGTTTATCTCCAGGTTTATTTGGTTTATCTCAGGTTTATTTTGGTTTTATCTCCAGGTTTATTTGGTTTATCTCCAGGTTTATTTGGTTTTATCTCCAGGTTTTATTTGGTTTATCTCCAGGTTTATTTGGTTTATCTCCAGGTTTATTAGGTTTATCTCCAGGTTTATTTGGTTTATCTCCAGGTTTATTTGGTTTATCTCCAGGTTTATTAGGTTTATCTCCAGGTTTATTTGGTTTATCTCCAAGGTTATTTGGTTTATCTCCAGGTTTATTTGGTTTATCTCCAGGTTTATTTGGTTTATCTCCAGGTTTATTAGGTTTATCTCCAGGTTTATTAGGTTTATCTCCAGGTTTATTTGGTTTATCTCCAGGTTTATTAGGTTATCTCCAGGTTATTTGGTTTATCTCCAGGTTTATTTGGTTTATCTCCAGGTTTATTTGGTTTATCTCCAGGTTTATTTTTTATCTCCAGGTTTATTTGGTTTATCTCCAGGTTTTATTTGGTTTATCTCCAGGTTTTATTTGGTTTATCTCCAGGTTTATTTGGTTTATCTCAGGTTTATTTGGTTTATCTCCAGGTTTATTTGGTTTATCTCCAGGTTTATTAGGTTTAATCTCCAGGTTTATTTGGTTTATCTCCAGGGGTTTATCTCCAGGTTTATTTGGTTTATCTCCAGGTTTATTTGGTTTATCTCCAGGTTTATTAGGTTTATCTCCAGGTTTATTAGGTTTATCTCAGGTTTATTTGGTTTATCTCCAGGTTTATTGGTTTATTCTCCAGGTTTTATTTGGTTTATCTCCAGGTTTATTTGGTTTATCTCCAGGTTTATTTGGTTTATCTCCAGGGTTTTATCTCCAGGTTTATTTGGTTTATCTCCAGGTTTATTTGGTTTATCTCCAGGTTTATTTGGTTTTATCTCCAGGTTTAGGTTTATCTCCAGGTTATCTCCAGGTTTATTGGTTTATCTCCAGGTTTATTGGTTTATCTCCAGGTTTTATTTGGTTTTATCTCCAGGGGTTTATTTCCATTTGGTTTATCTCCAGGTCTCCGGTTTATCTCCAGGTTTATTTGGTTTATCTCCAGGTTTATTTGGTTTTATTCTCCAGGTTTATTAGGTTTATCTCTCCAGGTTTATTTGGTTTATCTCCAGGTTTATTTGGTTTATCTCCAGGTTTATTTGGTTTATCTCAGGTTTATTGGTTTTCCAGGTTTATTTGGTTTATCTCCATTTGGTTTATCTCAGGTTTATTTGGTTTATCTCAGGTTTATTGGTTTATCTCCAGGTTAGGTTTATCTCCCAGGTTTATTTGGTTTATCTCCAGGTTTATTTGGTTTATCTCCAGGTTTATTTGGTTTATCTCCAGGTTTATTAGGTTTATCTCCAGGTTTATTTGGTTTATCTCCAGGTTTATTAGGTTATCTCCAGGTTTATTTGGTTTATCTCCAGGGGTTTATCTCCAGGTTTATTTGGTTTATCTCCAGGTTTATTAGGTTTATCTCCAGGTTTATTTGGTTTATCTCCAGGTTTATTTGGTTTATCTCCAGGTTATTTGGTTTATCTCCAGGTTTATTTGGTTTATCTCCAGGTTTATTAGGTTTATCTCCAGGTTTAGGTTTATCTCCAGGTTTATTTGGTTTATCTCCAGGTTTATTGGTTTATCTCCTCCAGGTTTTTGGTTTATCTCCAGGTTTATTTGGTTTATCTCCAGGTTTATTTGGTTTATCTCCAGGTTAGGAGGTTTATTTGGTTTATCTCCAGGTTTATTTGGTTTATCTCCAGGTTTATTAGGTTTATCTCCAGGTTTATTAGGTTTATCTCCAGGTTTATTTGGTTTATCTCCAGGTTTATTTGGTTTATCTCCAGGTTTATTTGGTTTATCTCCAGGGGTTTATCTCCAGGTTTATTAGGTTTATCTTCCAGGTTTTATTTGGTTTATCTCCAGGTTTATTAGGTCCATTAGGTTTATCTCCAGGTTTATTTGGTTTATCTCCAGGTTTATTAGGTTTATCTCCAGGTTTATTTGGTTTATCTCCAGGTTTATTTGGTTTATCTCCAGGTTTATTTGGTTTATCTCCAGGTTTATTAGGAGAACTTGCACGCCTCATATGCACGTCTGTTTGAGTAGTACAGGATGAGGTACTATCATGGTAGTCTAGTGCAGTGGGAACGTGTATGTCTCATATCCTTGAGTAGTAGTTAAAGTACTATCTTGAGTTAAAGTACTATCTTAAAGTCTAGTGAAGTGGTTCCCAGCCTTTTTTTTCACTCTGTGGCTCTCGACACACATGTAATAACCTCCATGGGCTAGGTTAATTGTTATATATTTTTTTCAGATTCAGTTACGAAAAGGCGAAATGGTGTCAGTAGCTATAGGATCAGTAGATAGGAGTCAGCTATACAGTAGGGACTGGTGTCAGTAGCTATAGGACTGGTGTGTCAAAGCCGTCTATAGGACTGGTGTCAGTAGCTATAGGACAAGACCGCTCTATGGA
>NW_020868833.1:503372-513372 GCF_003789085.1 Penaeus vannamei
GAATATAGAGTTTATTACCAGTATTAACTTCGCCTTCTGTTTGACATGTGTTTTTACTCTCCAATTCTGTTGTCTGCGATTAAAGATCTTAATTAGATGAAACTTACGGAGATATCCAGCGAATGTCGTTTAAGAAAGCAGCGACATGGATAGATGAGGTGACGCTAGTGTAAAATATTAGCTTCCCATCTCCAGTTGTCGTGATCAGCTGAAAATTCTCCGTGGCTCTCGGATTTTTGTCTTATATTGGTTTTTATTCTGTCCAAACCTCCTTGAGATTTGCTGCGATGGGAGAAGGCACAGCGTCGAGCAGTCGCTGTGGCCTCAAATCTGTGCAGCGGCGGCTCGTCCTCAGGAGCTGCTGCTGAGCTGCTGTTCCCCACAGATGCTCACTGCCTGGCTTATGACTCCATCAGTCTTGCTTATCGTGTCTCTATACGATGTTTTCAATATATTTAGAACAATTTTTTTAACCCTTCAGTGAGAGGTACAGCTATAGGGCGATTCGGCAGGACGTCAGCAGCTTAGCAACGCATAGCGACTATATCCACGGGGTGAAAACAAATCACAAATGATGCCGCCAGCCTATACACTAAAATATTCGTTCTGGATTCATTTCACGTTTTCTAATAATTTTCACAAAATCCTTGAGATGTCATACAGATATTTTGATACATTAGCAGGAGAAGCAAAAATTTGGTACATGGAGAAACTGAAAAATGTAAAGCTGGAGGAATGTCCATGCAGATTGCCAGCTGATTTTTGGGTTGACAATCCCAAGACATGGCCTAATGTCGAATATCCCAATGTTTACGAATATTTGATTAATACTCGGGGTAAAAAATTGTTCATTCTATATTTAGTGCATTTTATAGTTTTTTTAATTACTTTTTAAAACTTAGTATTAGATTGTTGCGTTTTTTGTTTTTTTTTGTTCTCGGTCTTGAAATCAATGGAGGGACAGACCTTTCCTCTTCATTAGATTATGGTTTGAGCAACCTACAGCTATGCAACTCTTTAGCATTTTCAACTTTTCTCAGTAATATGCGAAAAAACAAACGACATCAATGAATCACCACTGAAAACTAGCTTCAGACTAGCTGCATACAGCTTAGGCCTAGCCATGATGTCTAGACTATTACATAATATTACATCATGAAAAATTTAGGCCCCGTCATCATAGGGTTAAATATCAATATTTAATTGAGGCAAAAATAGAAGTTTCATACTATACAATAGGAAAGGATTCATTAGCGTTTCTAGTGACAAGAAGAGGCCTTCAGTATGTCTCCTAAATGCCAGATGCCCAATTTTATTTTCTATTATTATTAGCATCCCGCCCTCAGCCATCCATACCTCCATTAATATGACAATGAAAATCCTGTATGGACCTGCGGTACATAAAAGTAGATGCTTACAGATTCATTGTTTGATTTATTTTTTATTGATTGTTTTTCTTATAATGAGTTAGTCGTATTATTTTCTGTAATACATTTTTGGATTAACATTATTGTGTTAGGCATGTTATTTTTTTTCCTTTTGATAATTTCTTTTTATTATTATTTTTATATTGGAGTACCCTTGAGGTCTTTGGCTAGCATTATAGGGACTATAGGGGTGCAGCCACTTCATTAACAATTACACAGGTAACTTCTTCACCTTCACCAAAATTTGGGAATATGTTCAAAAGTAGTAGTAATTACCTGTTTCAAATTCCAAATGAAATTTAGGTAAATCTTCAGAATAGAATGTCAAGTCTGAAGTATTTGGTATAAAACATCTGAAAAGTGTAATTGTAAGGCTACAACACTCCACTCACCTCTCAAATCTATACATGTGGCAAAGTCTTGATGCTGTGGCCTCCATGCTCTGTGCAATAAAGGGAATTTAAACCACAGTGTCTATTTTCTGGCAAAAAGAGCAGTCAACCTCTTTGGCTATTTTCTTTTGTGTAGAGCCATGGAATTACTCCCGGTTGAATAATTGTCTCCACACAGCATTCTGCACTCCATATTTTTGTCGTTTAACTCAAATAGGTCCGCATCTCCAAAAATTTTGATAGCAGTGAATGTAGTTTATCATCACCTACTACACTATGATCTTCAATTTTCTCCTAGTCGGTGCTGCCCTTTCATAAACCTTAACCAGTTATGTCTGTAGATATATGTATGATATGCATATGTACTGAATATATTATTATTGTTGCTATCTATATCCCATTATGTCTTGAATGATTGTGTGCTTCAGTAATTATCTAGTGTTTGAGCATTTGTGTACCCACCATGAAAAGCAAATAACCTGAACTGTGTCTTTCTTTCTCTCTCTGGACTCTCTTCTGTCTCTCTCTCTCTCTCTCTCTCTCTCTCTCTTCTCTCTTCTCTCTCTCTCTCTCTTTATTTATTTATTTATTTCTAGTCTAGATTTTTCTCATATTTATAGCATATGATTTGATATGTTTTTGGTAAATTGCCATACATTGCATATCCCATTTGGGACAATTCTGTCTTTATGGCCACAAGCCAAAAAATTTTTATTGGGGCAATTGCATTAAAAAGTATTTTACCCATAGAACTTGGCACTTAAAAAGTATTTTACCCATAGTACTTGGCACTTAAAGCATAATATGGTCAGGAGAGTTACCGTCACTTACATAGGATTATTGCTAATGCATTTGAATTTCAGACTTTGATTATGTGTCTTCTTCTAGTAAGAATGTTTTAGAAATATTTCCAACTCCACTTATAGGTGAAATGTTTTCTTTGAAATCTGAACTATTGGAAGACCTTTAGAAACAGTATGAACCAATACCAAAGCTCAAGCATGTTCGTGTCTATTCCAGATGTCTCGAGAAAGCTTCTGCTGAGCATCGAGGCATCGGCGCAGGCACTATGGGACAAGGAAAAAGATCTTCGGGAAAATGCTACCTGGTGACCTTCCCTTACCCTTACATGAACTGCATTTGGGCTTCAACTCTTCTACTGTTTTTTACCCTTTTTCCTCTCATCCTCCTCTCCTCCTCCTCCTCCTCCTCCTCCTCGCTCTCTGCCCATTATTGCCAGATTTAGGTGAAACTCTTATTAGATCTTTGTTATTATTTCCCACCAAATTGTACAGATATCCTTCCTTATTTTGCATACGTATTTGGTAATGAATGATTACATTTTTGCACTCTCATGATTACCCGTTCTCTGTATTGCAGTTCGCAGTTGGCTATCAGAGGATGAAAGGAAAACGGTGTCTCTTTCCCTTTGGGCTTCACTGTACTGGTAAGAGATTTGTCATGTGTTTAGCGGACGATATTTATTTTTTGTTTTCTAGGAATCCTTTTCCCCATGATAATGATAGTATAGATAGATGATGATAATGATAATAACCATATTGATTATGATAACAATAGTGATTATAATAACAGTTTTAGCAATGAAAGATAAAAATGATAATTGTAACATATGGATAGAAAAAAAATATATGGATAGGCAGAGCTCATATCATACCGATCAACAGATACAATATGCAGTTCATACAAAGAGAAAAACACAAAGTATAAAGTTTCTTGAACTCTGAACAGGAATGCCCATAAAGGCGAGTTCGGACAAGCTGAAGAGGGAGGTCGAGGATTTCGGATGTCCACCAAATTTCCCCGAGGAAGAAGTTCAAGAGGAGGTCCAGGTCCAAGAAGTGACGATCAAGGATAAGTCGAAGGGAAAGAAGGTGAGTGAATGAGGGATAAGGAGAGAATGAGAAAGATGAAGAAGGAAAGAGTGCAGGAGGGAGAAAATGAGAGAGGAAGGCAGGGAAGGAGGCAAGTGTAAGGTGTGTGGAAGGGATGGAAATAGGAAGAGTGTGAGAGACTGAGATAGAATGTATGTAAAGATGGGTAAATAGATTGTGATGTAGAGATATATATATTTTTTTTTTGTTATTATTTTTTCATTTATTTATTTATTCCCTCTCAGTATTCCTTACACTCTTTTTTAAATCTACTAATCCTGTTTATTTCTATATCTTCCATTATGGTTGTTGTAAAGTCAAATGGCATAGAGGAATGAGTGCTTTTTCTTTCTTATCTTTTTTATGCATTATCATGTCTTATTAAAATTTTCTTTCTAGAGCAAAGCAGCTGCCAAGACCGGTGGGATGAAGTACCAGTGGCAGATCATGCGAAGTCTCGGCATTGAAGATGAGGAAATTAAGAAGTTCACCGACGAAGATTATTGGCTCAACTACTTCCCGCCACACTGCGTAGCGGATCTTAAGCGTGTAGGTCTCCACGTTGACTGGAGACGTTCCTTCATCACCACCGACCGCAATCCCTACTATGACTCATTCGTGCGCTGGCAGTTCATCCGTTTGAAGGAGAGGGGGAAGGTCCAATTCGGAAAGAGGTGAGGTCTGAATGTTGGTCTCGCAGGCTTCTTCAATATTCGAGATGATAAAGTAGGAGATGGGTTGAATTAGAGGTCTCATTCTCATCTTAATTTCTCTTATGTGTATGGTTTAGAATTACTCTGCATACATAGTTTGTAAAAGAGGAGTATTGGAAGCAATTATGATAAGAAAAATGGGGTTACTTTTTTTTCCAGCTTAGATTTAATTTTTCAGGATTGTAAAAATTTGTGTAAAGGAAAGTATTTTGGTAACATATTAACAGGCTTAAGTGGTTAAAGATAGAATATTTTAATGTTGGAGACATTGTAATTGATGTGTAACAATGACTTACCTAATGTACCATAAGCTAACTAATATAAATATTATGTTTGGGTTGATGGTAGTTCTGTAGATCATAATTCTCAAGTTTTAAAGTCACCTTGTGTGGAGGAAAAATAATGAAGATGATTTTATCCCATTCCAGATACACAATTTTCTCACCAAAGGATGGCCAGCCTTGCATGGACCATGACAGGTCAACTGGGGAAGGAGTCGGACCTCAAGAGTACACCCTGATCAAGATGCAGGTCCAGGAACTCAAGGGAAAGCTAGCGGCTCTTGCCTCCAAGAAGGTCTACCTGGTTGCAGCAACCCTCAGGCCAGAAACCATGTATGGTCAAACAAACTGTTGGCTTGGGCCAGACTTGACCTACGTAGCTGTAGAGACCAAAGACAAGGAGGTTTTGGTATGTACAAGACGTGCAGCTAGGAATATGGCTTTCCAGGGCATGTTGAGTGTGGAGAATGAAGTGAAAACCATTCTGGAAATGAAGGGTCATGAAATCATGGGAATCAAGCTCAGTGCCCCCCTCACCAGCTACAAAACCATCTATACCCTTCCTATGCTGACGGTTAAGGAGGAAAAAGGCACAGGGGTGGTTACTTCCGTGCCATCGGATGCTCCAGATGACTTTGCAGCTCTCATGGATTTGAAGAACAAACCAGCTCTGCGGGAGAAGTACAACATCACCGAAGAAATGGTTAATGTAGAGCCAGTTCCAATCATTGATGTCCCAGAGTATGGAACACTAAGTGCACCATCCATCTGCCAAACGATGGGAATCAAGTCCCAGAACGATCGTGATAAATTGGTCGAAGCCAAGGAAAAGGTGTATCTACGTGGCTTTTATGAAGGTACCCTGTTGGTTGGGGACTTCAAGGGGAAGAAGGTACAAGATGTGAAGAAAAGTATTCAAGATATGTTGATTAAAAAGAAGGAGGCCATGATCTACCAAGAGCCAGAAAAGCAGATCATTTCTCGCTCAGGGGATGAATGTGTCGTAGCGCTGTGTGATCAGTGGTACCTAGACTATGGTGAACCAAAATGGCGTGCCGAGGCTCAGAAAAACCTTGATTCAATGGAGACTTATCATGAAGAGGTACGGCGCAATTTTGAAGCCACTTTGGGATGGCTGAAAGGCCATGCTTGTTCCAGGACATATGGACTGGGCACAAGGCTTCCCTGGGATGAGACGTGGCTGATTGAGTCCTTGTCTGATTCCACCATATACATGGCTTACTATACTGTTGCTCACATGCTTCATAAAGACCTGTACGGCAAGGCTGGCAACGACTATGGGATCAAGCCCGAGTACATGACACCTGAAATTTGGGATTATGTGTTCCACCAGACTTGCAAGCCTCCACAATCCCCAATCAAGAGAGAAGTTCTTGATAAAATGAGGCACGAGTTTGGTTATTGGTATCCAGTTGACTTGAGAGTGTCAGGAAAGGATCTGGTTCCCAACCATCTGACATACTTCCTCTACAACCACACAGCGATGTGGCCAACACAGCCCAACAACTGGCCCAAAGGAGTTCGAGCTAATGGACATCTGCTCCTTAATTCAGAGAAGATGTCAAAGTCGACTGGAAATTTCCTCACTTTGACTGATGCCCTTGATCGCTATGGTGCTGATGGTATGAGACTGGCTCTTGCCAACTCTGGAGATTCCGTTGAAGATGCCAATTTCGAGACACAGGTCGCAGATTCTGGAGTCCTCAGGCTTTGGACATTCGTAGAATTGTCAAAGGAACTTATGGCTGAGAAGAATACAATGCGTCTTGGTCCGTACACAGTTAACGATATCATGTTCACAGCTGAAATGAACTTGAAGATTAGAGAAACTGATGATTACTACAAGAGCATGATGTTCAAGGAAGCCCTGAGAACTGGATTCTTTGAGTACAGTAACTTCTTCCATCAATATCGTGAGCGTGCGCAAGTTCAGACTGGGATGCACTGGGAACTTGTTAATCGTTATCTTACAACCCAAGTGCAACTCCTAGCCCCAATTTGCCCACATGTCTGTGATCATGTTTGGATGAACATTCTTGGAAACCCTAAGTCTATCCTACATGCTCAGTGGCCTTCTTCAGAGGAACCTAACCTTACACTTGTCAAGGCATCAGAGTACCTTGCTGATGCCTCACACAGGTTCCGTCTCCGCCTCAAGTCCCACATGACTCCAGCAAAGGCCAAGAAAGGGGAGACAGCAGCTGTTCCCGAGCAACCTTCCCATGGCACCATCTGGGTTGCAAAAACTTTCCCCAAGTGGCAGAGCATCATCTTGACAACAATGCATGGTCTTTACAAAGCTAATGGAGATAAGTTGCCTGATAACAAGGAAATCTCAAAAGCTTTGGGAGCCAATGCTGAGCTGAAGAAGTACATGAAGAAGGCCATGCCCTTCGCACAAGCAGCCCGAGAAAGAATGAACACTCTGGGAGAAAAGGCTTTGAAGGACACGGTGGAGTTCAACGAGCGAGATATCCTGGAGGAAAATATTGACTTCCTGCGTGGTACTCTAGACCTCGAAGGACTGGAATTGCGCTGGACAGAAGAGTGTGACAATGAACGCACCAAGGAAGAGGTAGTGCCTGGGGAACCTTATTTGACCTTTTCGGTGGCCCCAAATGTTGCCATGTCTCTGGTCAATCCCCAGCCTCATCTAGGACTGTTCAATTGCAAAGTTCCTATCTATGACAACGACACACCAGCATCTGTAGCCAGCCGTCTAAAACGATTGGAGCGCGGAGTGAAACCCTCCATGAAGGTCGTTTTCTACCGGTACAAGGATCCCCTTCTCGGCCCACGGATGCTTCCATCTCCGACAACCATCGCACAGATAACAGAGGAACTAAAAGAAAATGTGGTCTTCAGTCTCAAAGAAAACAGCGTCCATTTCACAAGTAATGGCACTTCATCGTTCTTAGGAGCAAGTGTTATATATATGGTAGAGTAATATTATGTTTGTACTATCTTCAGAAGAATAAACATCTGGATATTTTTGTCCCAATACAAAGCAGTTTATTTGAGCTAAAGTGGAAGTTTGATAAATTGGTTTGGGTTGATATTGTTTATTTATATAATATAGTATATGCTATTGATTTGTAAAAAGGCTAGATTCTCTAATGAAATAAATTTGTGTGGATACAGAGGGGTTAACTTTTGAGAATTTATTATAATAGACTACTGCTTTAATCAAATTCATAGGAGAATGTAAGAAAAATGTTATTTATAAAGCTTTGGCTTTTTAATTGTAATTATAAAGACGAATTTCATGCAATATGATGTTTGGTACTACTCAGAACATGAATCATAGGTGAACATTACCAGTTATTTATACTTGTATTTAAGTAAGAGCAGGTGTCTTATTTATAATTATTTTATACAAGAAATGCAAATATATACAAAAAAAAAATGTGTGTCCCTAGGAAAATGTGTACTATTACAAAATTCTTGTTATAATTACAGATATTTTATTATTTTCTACTTAAATTATGGTAATAATCTCAAAGCAATATTTTCTGCAAATACAAGTTGTTTACATATTGTATGTTTGCATAACGATGCAGATCAGTTTGTAGTAACGCGAGAAATGGGATTTCATTTATTTATTTTTATTGGGTGGAGTTTCTTTATCAACATGGTTAATGTCTGTAATAATACAAACATTGAAATAATAAAAGGAAAGCACACTGATATTGTTTTTTCTATTTTTATAAACATCACTTCTGCAAATTAGGTTTGCATGAAAATTATTTCACTAATAATGAACAGACTGAAGATGGTCCACTGTTCACTAATTCCAGTTAAATACGTAATATGAATAACTGAACAATCCACCAGTAATGGTAATTTTTCTTAAAGTATACTGATTTCATAAATTTGAACTCTATAGCATTAAATATGGCAATCAACATTATTAAACGTCTCTAAATTTCAAAATTACCTTTATTATAAAAATGCAAAGTTGAATTACTTAAGTAGAAACAATTGCAAACTGAAGTACACCAAAAATAAAAAATATATCCAGTGCGTAAGTGAAGTTCTAAAATCTGCCAAACATGAATAACCGCAACAATAATAATGACTGGTAATTCTGTTCTTTCATAATGAAAATAAAAATGTTAGGCATAATACTACATTCAATCATGATAAAATCCATCACAGAAAAAGTAATGTTAAATGTTTTTTGAGTTTTTGAGGTTTTGAGTAAGAATATCTATGAACTTTAAAAAAGGTAAATAAAAGACCATACTTCTTAAAAAGATTTTTCTAATCTGGACAAACAATGCAGGTTCACACGCAATCCTTTATTACAAATGACCTGGTCTTTTAATAATGGCATTATATTACTTGCGATTTTCTTTTGAAACATTTACTACCTGCTAAAAATAAAGAACTATAATAGAAAAAATACAAAAATGTACACAATACAATATCAGTATAGTCGTGACATTCCAAGTGACGTAGACTCATCAGTCGATAAAAAGCTAGGCAGGAGATTAATGTCATGACTTCTCGTTCTTTTGTTTAATTGTGGCTGTGCTCATTTCATTTATGCATATATCTTTTATAGATGGTATGCATATATACATATACATATACATATACATATACACACACACATACATATATTATATATATATATATATATATATATATATATATATATATATATATATATATATATATATATATATATATATATATATATATATATATATATATATATATATATATATATATATATATATATATATATATATATATATATATAATAAATGCTTTCAAAGGCTGCAATAATAATATCAAAATGGATCAGAAAATCATATTAAAATATGTTATCTTGCAGCTTACAACAAAGGACATTCTCTGGACAGGAAATATAGTACCTGAAGTGATTTTTTAAAAATTTCTATTGGAAGACTTCTAGTAATAGGTAATGCCTAGTGAAAGAGACTTGGTATTTTCCATCAGTTCCACGGCCTCAAAGTAAATATCAGAAGACGTCTTGCAAAATCTTGTGACTCCAAACGAGGCAAGCTGCTCTGCCCACCTTCTTTTGTTGTGCAATTCTAGTAAAGCCCTTTCAATCTGGCCCTGAATTTCATCTGCAAAACAAATGTATCATTGTTTAATATTTTTTCAAATGAATGTGTAATTTTTTTCTACAAATGCTAACAATGAGAAGAATTTACTTTTTTTTCTATAATATCCTACAATTGGTAGATCTGGCAAGCCAAATCAAAGAACCAATTAAAGATATCTCCTTAATTATCTCCC
>NW_020868833.1:528372-535872 GCF_003789085.1 Penaeus vannamei
ACTCCAATCAAAGAGTTGAATGGAACACTGTGTCACTAAAGTTTAATATCTTTATTAGAAATATATTTATTCCACATTTTTTTTAGATTGTTATGTCCACATATTTTCATACCACATTAAAAAAATTATATCGATATATATATTTCACTGAAGTTTGATATCTGTATTAGAAATCTATATCTAATCCACATTTTTTTGAATTGTTATATCCACATACATATTTTTATACCACATTTAAAAAGAAAATTATATCCACATATATATTTTAATATCCACATATATATTTTTATACCACATTTAATCTTTTTTATATCCACATATATATTTCCACCCCATTGCTTATTTTTGGAATGTTTTGTGCTGCATCAATGAATCTACCGTTTTTTTAAAATTCTTTATTTAATTTTATTATTTTTTGTGCTGCATCATCATATGAATCAACGTTTTTTTTATTCTTATTTTTTTATTGATTTTATTTATTTTTTTTATTTATCATATGAATCAGTTTTTTTTATCTTTATTTATCTATTTATTTGTCTATTTTTTGAATGCCAGACAAACCAACCAACTGTGGCTTTTATGTTGCAACATGAGGAAGCCAACCCTGCAACGACAATGCAACTTAGAACAGGCTAACATGGGGATAAAAGGGAGGAGGGATAAAAGGAGGGGGATGGGTGGAGGGGGTAGGGGGAGGGGGGATGGGAGATAGGGGTAGGGAGAGGTAAAGAGAAGGAGAAAGGGAGGGTGAAAGGGAGAAGGCAAGGGGGGGGGAGGAGGAGGGGTCAGAGGGGAGGGAAAGAGGAGAGAGAGAGGTTAGAAAGCAAGGACTGAGGAGAGGTCAGAGAAAAGGGAAGGGGAGAAGGTAGAAGGAAAGGAAAGGGGAGACAGAGATAAGGAAAGGAGGAAAAGGATAAGAAAGGAAGGTAGGCAAACTCGCGATAAAAAAGGAAAAGGAGGAAAAGAAAGGAAAAGAATAAAAAAACACAAAAAAAGAGGGAGAAGAAGAGGGGGAGGTAAAATAACTCCCCTTCCCCTCCCCCCGCCCCCTTTTTCACCCTTCCTGACACGGCTTCCAAAAGTTTCTCCCTTACAGATTTCTCCTTCAAAAGGATTTGCAACCGACAGTCAGATTGCACGTTGTTACCAGCGCTTGCATGCAGTGAGGCTTAAAGTAACATTACTTACTTCTTTTTTTACAGCCATTTATCATTTTTTATGACCTAGTTCCACAGGTTAACGAGGCAATTATGGTTGTTTGGACTGTTCACTTAATGGTCGTCTAATTGTTTATAGAATGACGTGAGGTATTTATAGTAATATGTCATTTGAATAGGAGTCTGTGTGTTTTTTTAAAGTCAAAGATTATTAATAAAAGGCAGGAGTGTTTTGAAAAAAAGAAACGCAATATAAGAAAAACGAGAGAAAGAAAAGGAAAATAAGAGTAAAAGAAAAGAAAAATTGACAAACAAGCAGCAACAACTACAACAGCAAAATAAATTAATGAAAGGATGAAAAATTAAAAGGGAAAAAAAAAGATGAAGACGAAGAAAAAGATTAAAAGAAGAATGGGAAAGTGACGCAGAAAAAAAAAAAAGTAAATGAAAAAAAGAAAAAAAAAAGAAAGCAAGATGAACCGAGAAAAAATCACCCCCCTCCACCCCACCCAAAAAAAAAAAAAAACAACAAAAACCCAAAAAACATCAAAGAGAATTTCATTTTTTTCCCCTTCCTCCCGCCGACGTCGCTGTGAACAAGACAACAAGGTTTTCAAATTTTTTTTTTTTTTCTCCTCTTTTTCTTCGAGGCTTTCCCAAAACTTTCTCCAGGTTATCAAAAGAGTGTTGCCGAAGGGGGGGGGGGGGTTGCAGGAAGATACCCCGAAGGCAGATAACACGCCGCCGCATGCAAAAGTTGGTGGCGTCCTGAGTGGTATCGGGGACCGCTGTTCATTTTCTGTGGTGTGGAGATATTTTTTTTTTCTCTCTCGCTGTGTCTTTCGCATCGCATCGCTTCGGGGTAAGGGGGGGGGGTAGGGGTGGTGGGGGTGGGGGTAGGGGGAGGGTGGTGGGGGAGGGGGGTGGGGGAGGGGTGGTGGGGGTGGGGGGTGGGGGAGGGTGGGTGGTGGGTGGGGGTAGGGGAAGGGTGGTGGGTGGAGGGGTAGGGGTGGGGGTGGGGGTGGGGTAGGGGTAAGGGGAGGGGGTGATAAAGGGGGCCGTGCTTTCGTATCGCTTCGGGGTAGGGGAGGGGGAGGGAGGGGAGTGGGGTTGAAGGAGGGGGAGGGAGGAGGGAGGGGGGGGTAGGGGTAGGGGTGGCGGAGGGGGGGGAGGGAGGGGAGGGGTGGGGGGGGGAAGGGGGGGGCGTGGGAAAAGTTCGCGGGCAATGTTTGAGGTGATAAGAAATGAGATTTTTTTTTTTGTTCTTTCTAGATATTTGTTTCTATTTTTTTGTTTTCTGTTTTCTGTCTGTGTCTATGCTCCACCTCTTTCAATTTTTTTTCTCTTTCTATCCTTTAATCCACACACACACATTCATTCATCATTACAGAAACACCACACACACACACATACATATATGTGTGTACATACATATATATTTAAATATATATGTGTAATGTATATATGTGTGTGCTCAACACACTTTGGTGTGTGTGTGTGTGTGCATATATATAATATATATATATGTATGTATATATATATTATATATATATATATATATATATATATGTTTATTTGTGAACACCATATATACACAATATATGTATATGTATGTGTGTATGTGTTATGTATATGTATTATTTGTGTTATATATATATATATATATATATAATATATATATATATGTGTATATATACACACACACACATATGTGTGTATAAATGTATTATAAATATATATATATATATATATATATATTATATATATATATATATATATATATATATTATATATATATATATATATATATATATATATATATGTATATATGCAACATATATTAATATATTATATGCACACAGATACACACACACACACACACACGTGTAACATACATACATATATATATAATATAAATATATTATTAATATATATGTAATATATATATAATATTATTAAAATATATATATTATATATATATATTGTAGGGGAATTTTCTATATTATACGTCCGCATAACCGATATCGACAAAATTTTGGTATCGTTGGATTCCTCTCACTCTCCACATTGCAAATATATAGTTTTTTATTGCGCGGAAACCCCCGTTAGCGACCAACTTGGCCCGATAATCAGGGGAGGGCATGGAAGGCTCCAGAGAAAATGCGGGGGTTAAATAGCACTAATAATATAACGCAGTGAAAATAACCATGGTTATTCACATAAACTTTCCTTGCAGGGGGCTGCGCCCCTGCGACCCCGGGGGGGGCTGCCACTCCCCAACGCCCCGCCAAGGAAACAAAACCTCACCACGTATTTCCGGCAGGCTAGAGCGTTACCACGATCATCGTCGATGTCGAGCGGGCGGCGTAATATTACAATTACCTCGTAAGATTCCCACTGAATCAGCATAATTAAACCTTGGCATAGTCAGCATTGTATTTAATAGAGACATTGTAGTATAATCAGGAATGAACAGGGTGGCCGCGCGGTCGTCGGCGGGTTTTGCGCCTTTTTTTGATGTTTAACACCGATGGCATCAAAGGTCGAGTTTCCCGTCCTCTGGAATAACGACATCCGTATTCCTAACCGAAATATAACCGTCGCGTTCAGAAGTGTCATAGCGCAGCGATAGCGAGTGTGGAGGGTGCTCGTATCTACGAACGGATTTTCTGCGCGAAATTGCAACTAGCCAAGAAAATGCTAGAGATGTGCTTCCGCCACGGGGGGCCTCCTCCGTCGGGAGAAAGCCTGCGGCTGGACCTGAAAAAGAAAAGATTCAGGTGTGATAGGGCCATGGCGGTCAGGAAGCAGAAGAGGCGGAGGTGTGACTGGTCCGCTACGATGTTCGTGGGTTCTTTCTTTGCGCAATCTCGCCTCGATGTTGAGACCCTGCTGATCTTCGTGATCGTCTTCGTCCAGGAGAGGTTCACGTTCAGGCTCATGCGGCACGAGCTGGGACTGAGCACAGCGACATTCACCGACTGGTCGAGTTTCTGCTGGGAGGTGATGGTTGCACTGGGCTCTTGATCGGCAGGGTATGATCGGCGGCCAGGAAGATCGTCAAGATAGACGGAGCAAGTGGGGCGCCGCAAGTACAACGTGGCCGAGTGATTGACGGGCAGTGGGTCTTCGGCCGGTATCTGCAGGGAGACGCGCGATCTCTTCCTCGTCCTGGGGAGGATCGGACCAGCGACACTCTCCTTGCAGTTATTAAGGAACGGATCGGCACGGGGTCGATCATCATCTCTGATTGCTGGAAAGCCTACGACTGCCTCTCTGACGAGGGATTCGAGCACATGACCGTCAACCACTCGTACCACTTTGTAGATCCGGACACGCAAGTTCATATGAACACGATCGAGCGGCAGTGGAGGGAGGCCAGAGGAAGTACCACTCTGTGGCCGGAAGGAAAAGCACTTTGCAGGGTACCTGGCTCGGTGCATGTTCCTCATGCACTACCAGGACCTGAATGTGAGGTTGCATCACTTCCTGTGTGCTGCAGCGTCGCTGTATCCTCCGGCTAGGACCTCCTGCCGGACGCACCCCGCCTTCAACATTCTGCGGCAAAGGAGCACCCTCCCTACTAATTAGCGGCATTAATCAATTAGCTTAGTACCTTAAAAAATCTAGGTTATTGTAGGTTATCGGCCCGCATCTAGTTCGTATGCGCTCTAATCCTGGCGTGATACGTGGTGGAGGTTTTGTTTCCTCGGCGGGGGTTGGGGGAAGGCAGCCCCCCCAGTGGGGGTCACAGGGGGAGCAGCCCCCTGCAATGGAAAGTCATGTGAATAACCATGATTATTTTCACTGTGAAGTTATATTATTAGGGTAATTTTATGTATTACGTCCGCCGCTCCGACATCGTCGCCCCCGCTATCGGGGCCAAGTTTTGCCGCTAACAAGAAGTTTCCGCGCATAAACCTACTCATTTGCAATGGTAAGAGCGAGAAGAATCCAACGATACCAAATCGTCGATATATCGGTTATGCGGACGTAATATAGAAATTAACATATTATATATATATATATATATTATATATATTATATATATATATATATATATATATATATATATACACATACATATACACCACACACAAAAAGAGGATATTACTCCTTTCTCTTTCAACCGACTGCCTGTTTCACCGCCCGTTTCGCCCGCCGCCTCCTCCCTTTCCGCGCTCAGAAACGCCACGTTTTCTACCGACTTTTCCCCACGTCAAAAAAGCGTCGCCGTTTCCCCCCTCATCGCTCCCCGACGTCCCCGCCCGCGGTTCCTACAACCGACTATCCCCCCCCCCACCCCGACATCTCGATCCGCGAGCGTTCCCTAGATCCGACTCCCCCCCCCCCCGACATATCGCTCCCCGACGCCCGCGTTCTAGATCCGCTCCCCCCCCCCCCCCGAAATCTAGATCCACGAGGGAGGGACCGACCTGACTTCTCTCCCGACGCGGTTCTCGAGGTGGTGTCGTGGGGAAACCAGAGAAGGTCGTGGCGGTTTGGAATTAATCCGCCGAGAGGAGGGGACGATCTGCCCGACGGCGTTCTCGAGGTCGGTGTCGGTCGGTGCGTACGAAAGTACTGAATGGCGGTTTTGAAGTCGTGTTCTTCTCTTGTAGAATCGTGAGTTAGGTTTCGTCATGTCTTAGTTTCTGTGGTTTCTGGGTGGGAGGTTGTCTGGGCTTCTTCGCCCTCTTGATATGGGGCGAGACCTTGTTTTTTTTTATCTTTTTTCTTTCTTCTTCATTTCTTTTCTTTTTTCATTTTTTCTCTTTTCATTTTTTTCCTTTCATTATTTTCTTGTTTTATTTTCTTTTCCTTTCTTTTCTTTAATTTCTTTAATTTTTTGATTTCTTTAATTTCTTATGATTTCTTTTCTTTTCTTTAATTTCTTTGATTTAATATTTTCTTTTCTTCATTTCTTTTTCTTTTTTCTTTTTCCTTTTGATAGCATTTAGCTGAACACTGAGCCTCTGATACAGAACGTGTCTTTCGGATCGACCTTACAAGCCCTGCAATTCCAACGTGTAAACTACCTATTTGTTAAGGTGTATTATTGCTATTTACACTTCCTTTATCATCATTATTACTTCCTGATTATTATTATTGTTGTTATTATTACTTACGCTTCATTTATTATCATGATTATTTACTTACACTTATCCTTTCCTTCCCTCCTCATTCTCAGTCTTTCCTTACGATTTATCCCTTTCAGGCAATGAACTAGCAGCAATTAGCAACTGACCAGGGGGTTGCGGGAGGGGGGGGGGGGTGGAACGCGGTGGATGGGGGATGGGGAGGAGGAGGAGTTAGAGGGTGAAGAAGAAGAGGAGGAGCTGGTGGAGGGATTTAGGAAGAGGAGAAAGAGGAGATATTTCCCCTCATTATCCTAGCGACTAGACGCCTCATCAGCGAGTGACCTCTTCTGACCTTCCTTGACCTCTCTTTGCTTGTGACATCTCTTCCCCTTCGCACCCGGCACCTTCCGTTCCGGCCCTTCTCTTCCCTTTCCAGTTACCTCATTCTCTTGTTCCTCATTACTTTGCTTACTCTCTTCTCGTCCTTGTTCCACAATACTGCAATATATATTTATGTATGTATATAATATAATATATAATATATACAAATATATCATATATATAATATAATATATGTATATATATATATATATTTTTTTTTTAATGTGTATCTTCAAAAATATTAATTCAAATATTTTTTGTTTCTTGTGCACACACACACACACGCACACACACATTTTTATATACATGTATGCACACACACACAGACACATATATGTGTGTGTATGTAGGTATGTATATATATGTATATCTAAATATTATACGGTTCGGGTGTTTCCCGCCCATCCTTAGTGAACAAGAACAGAGAGAATTTCACAATGACCTTCACAAACCTGTGTAAATGAAACAAAAAGTTCTTATTATACTGGTTTATATAATTACAATTTTAAATCACATCTATATTTATCGAACTGGACAGATGAAAAATATAGCATTAACATATCTAAACATAAAGGTTTGGAATGCGGGATACTTTACAAACAACAAACGGTGCAAACAAATCATGGTTTCAAGCAAACATCCATTCATTTGTAACATTTACTTTGCATATAATGTTTAGAACATCCATTTCATTGCAAAACATTAACATTTTACTTTACAAACAAACAGTGCAAATATAATGTTTAGAACATCCATTCATTGAAACACATTAACATTTACTTTTACAAACAAACAGCCGCAAATATAATGTTTAGAACATCCATTCATTGAAAACGTTTACAATTACTTTACAAACAAACTGATTGAGTTGGAAAGACCTT
>NW_020868833.1:543372-550611 GCF_003789085.1 Penaeus vannamei
GGAGGGAGGGGAGGGGGGTTGGCAAATCTCTGCTCGCTCATAAAATCACAAGCTTGGGGGTAGGGGTGGGAGAGAGAGGGGGTGAAAAGGGAGGGGAGAGAGGAGGAGTGGGGAGTGGAGAGAGAGGGGGAGTGGGGAGTTGGGGTGGGGGAGAGAAAGGGGGAGTGGGTATTGGGGGTGGGAGGGAAAGGGAGAGTGGGGATGGGGAAAGGGTGGGGGAGAGAGGGGGAGTAGGAATGGGGGAAGGGGGGGGACTAGGGTGGGGGAGAGAGGGACAGTAGGAGTGGGAGAGAAAGAAGGGAGGGGTTGAGGGAGGTAGGGGGAGTGGGGGGGGGATGGGAAGAGGAGTGGGGAGAGAGGGACCGTGGGGTGAGAGAGAGAGAGAGAGAGAAAGACTGGGGGAGGGGGAGGTAGGGGGAGTGGTGGGGCGGGGAATCAATACCTGTCGGTTTTAATAAGAGGACATAATTGGAGACGAGAGCTACAGTCGTGGCATGTACTTTCCGGCGATGAAGTCTATTCGGAAGAAGGAACTACGAGGTTTTAACGAAACGTCGAGATTATCGTTATCTTTATTACTTATCTTTATTCTTTCATCTTTTACTATTATCATCACTTCGTTTTTATTATCTATCTTTTTGTTATTACTATTATTATCATTATTTCGTCAAGATGAATGATAGATGATTCCTCTGACTCAATTTTTGCTCAGATGCAATATCAATGGTAATTTGATTAATAAAAATATATTTCCTCTCCATACAACCTTTTATCCTAATCTAAAAAAGTTAAATTATCCACTATAAATTATAAACTAATATAAAAACAATGAAATTATCCCTAAGCTTCCCACCGCCCTCTCTAATATGATTTTTTTTTTCTTCTATTTATTTTCTTTTACTACACATTATCTCTATTATTATTTTTTTTTATTTTTTTTCTCAATCTTTTACTACACATTACCTTATTCCTCTCGCGTTTCTTCTGGGCTCTCCGCGGCTGCAGGAAATAGTGCACGTTCCTGTAGATCCTGAAGGTCCCATCATGGCAGGTCACCAGAACGCCATCTTCTTCTATAGCCGTCTTCTTCTCCGTCAGTTTCGTCTTCTTCTTCAACCTGGTGGCAGAGCATGGACGTACACTAAGGGTGCGTCCAGACCACTTTTTTTTTTTTTTTTTTTTTTTTTTTTTTTTTTTTTTTTTTTAGGAGATAAACTGGAAATATTGCAAAGGGGGGGGGGGATACAATCAGGGGGGGATAGAAAACTTTTTTTTTTTTTTTTTTTTTGGGGGGGGGGGTGTCGGGAGCAAGGTTACCGAGTAACATTTTTAAAATTAAAACCCACGCTTCAGACTTTAATATATCTTGTTTCTGTTTCGAAAAGGAAAAAAAAAAAAATGAAATGAAAATGAAAACTTCGAGAGCTATAAATCTTGATAATTGATATCTTAAATTATGCCGACCACCAGTTTGCCCAGTAAACTATTTTTTTTCCATTCTGCCGAGTGAAATGACGATTTGGGGGTGGGGGAAAGGGTCGCACCCCCCCCACACCCACCCACCCCCGTGGCATCGCGCCTGGACACAATAGGAACATTCGGATACATATCTCCTCATATGTATGGGGAAATATCTGTTACAATGTTGAGAGACACGTCGACAATAAGAATTTGTGTGAAACTGTCCACACCATGTTGGTCTGTTGCTTGGTGGGAGGTCTCTGACATCACCTCGTCCACACTGCTAACATGTCGCCCAACATATCCGTACCAACATGTCTATTACGATGTTCCTCAACGACTCAACTACTTGTTACCCAACTTGTCAGTCTTAATGATCCCACCATGTTAAGTCCCTGGTGTGGACGCACCCTTATACGGACAGATGAAGCGACCTGAGTGTTGGTTCGAACATCTCTTTAACTTCAGCAACATAGAACATGAAGTTATAGTGTGTTAGAGACGGATTTCACAACATGATACTTCTGCCGTGACTGCCCAGGCGCCCAGTTGTTCACGAACTACCAATAACCAATTTCTGGTTATAACCTACGACCACCAACCCCAAGCTAGTCAAGAAACTTCAGTTAATAAACTAAGTTTGTCAATAACCGAGTCAAAATGCCAAAATAAGTCGCCAGATCTCACCTCCCCCTTCCACGTAAACCCTCCTACACGGAGCGTTGGGCAGCGTAGTCGCGAAGCAGAATTTAATCAGGTTAATTAGGTCAATTAATCAGGTTTAATTAGGTTAATACTCCTGATACTCCTGGTCAAGGTCTGGATCAGTGTTGTCCAAACATTTTCACCTATTGAACCCTTTATTACATTCTTGTACTGTTACGTTCCCCCCCCCCCCCATCCCTGTCCACCATGGCCAAACAATTTTATTTAGGATATTGCAAATATACTAATTATGAAAAGACTGCATTGCAATGTTGGTCAACAAATTCGAATTTAAAACACGAATAAAAAAGATGATTCATAAAACGTGTGATGCTTCTGTTTGCTTGTATGTGTTTTCGTATGCAATATATACCATTCATAAACACAAAGACCCATAAACAAAAGACATGCTACATGAACAAAGCTTCGAAACCCGTATAGTCGATTCCGTTTTAAGAGTTTCAAAATCTCTCCTAAAACCCTGAAAACCTTGATACTCCCCTTCCCCCCCACCCCCCAAAAAATAAAAAATAAAAACAAATAAAAAATAGTATTAATAAAATAAATAAATAAATAAATCTGCTTCACTCACCGAAATTCGCGATCGCAAGCTATGGTGAAGTTGTTCGAACTCTGCTCGACTCGCGCGATCCCTTGGTATTCGCACTGCAGCTGATCCTCGAGGATGTCGTACTCGAGGGCTCGCTCTTTGTGGAGGATGAGAAACAGCCCCTCGGCCTCAGTCAGCGGCCGTTGCAGGGAGCAGAAGAACTGGGTAGACAAATAGGGTTTGATTTATTTACTTATTTATTTTTTATTTTTTAAAATGCGTGTGGAATTGTGGTGTTTTGAAAAGGGAATTCAAGTGAATTACTTTTATCTCTCTCTCTCTCTCTCTTTTCTCAAACACACACACACACACGCACACAACACACACACACACGCGCGCGCGCGCGATAGGGATAAAGAAGAGAGAGAAGAGGGAGAGAGAGAGAGAGAGAGAGAGAGAGAGAGAGAGAGAGAGAGAGAGAGAGAGAGAGAGAAGAGGAAAGAGAAAGAGAAAGAGAAAGAGAAAGAGAAAGAGAAATAGAAAGAGAGACAGAGACAGACAGACAGACATACAAACATACAAACAAAAAGAGAGACAGACAAAGAAAGAAATAACGAAAGAAAAAGAACGAAAGAACGAATAAACAAGACAAAAGAGACCCACCTTCTTGGGCGTCCTGGCTCGAAACCTGGCAACACTGGGATGTGAGGCTTCGAAGGCGGGGATGGAGCAGCCAGGGGTGTTCAGCACGAAGGCTCGGGTCCCTCGCTCTTAGGCAGATAATGAGGGAATTATGAGGTACAATAAGGCGATGGGAATGAGGTAATGGTAAGATGTAGTGTGAGGAATGTTATGATAATGACAAGACGTGATATGAAACGAGGTGAGGAGTATTAAGATAATAAGACATAGTAAGAGACGAGGTAGATTTTTTGGTGGTGGTTTTCCAAGATGTAGTATGAGGAATATTATGATAATAAGACATAGTAAGATACGAGGTAGATTTTTTTTGGTGTGGTTTTCTTAGGTCTCAGAGTACGCTGATCTCTGCCAATACTCGAAAAATACCTGTGTAGACCATACATACGCTCACATAGACACACATACATCTATATCTTTATCTATATCAGTCTGCCTGTCTCTATATCTATTTATAAATTCACATACACATATATTCGTATAGGTATGTGTGGATTTGTGTGTGTGTGTGTGTGTGTGTGTGTGTGTGTGTGTGTGTGTGTGTGTGTGTGTGTGTGTGTGAGTTTTAAAAAAATAAACTTTCCAGCCCGACAGAACCATTTTGTACAGGAACACAGAATAATCCCTTAATATCATCTCTTATCCTGTCACCAATCACCGACAGAATCTAAAGCGTTTTGTTCCCGCATATATTGGCAATCCAATCATAAAATCCTTACGGTCCATCTCAAATTTTATACCAACATACGCCGGCAAAATCTTATCCCTGTTGGCTGACGTTAAAGAAAATGGGTCGTAACTGTCCAACAGCGCCAAAGAAAACGGTGCATTTCTAGTGTCGATTTGGGGGAACTTCGTTATTTTGAAGAAAAAGAGAGAGAGAGAGAGGGAGAGAGAGAGAGAGAGAGAGAGAGAAAAAAATGTTCCCATGAGATCTTGCTACTCGTAACTAATTAGATGGTCAATTTGTTAATTCTTAAAATTTCCTTGAAATTATCGTTCCTTGTAATTTTCTCGTTAAATGGGCAATTATGCTTCATCTAAGGTCAATTAAGTGGAATTACAAACTTCGCTTTTTTCAAATAAGGTAACTCGAATGTAAGATAAAAAAAAAAAAAAAAAAAAAAAAAAAAAATTATTTTGTCACTTAAATTAGGGATCCCATTATCCAAAATTTTTCCAATTTTGTTTTTCATTAGCTTTTTCAAAAAACTTTCATTTTATTTAAAGGAAAATTCCCCCACGAAAATTCCAAGTTATTGCCACCCCCAAAAAAGGGATTTAGGGGGGGGGGGGGGGGATTTATTTTTTAAAATTTAGGAATTTTTTTTTTTAAAAAAATAAATTTTTNGAGAGAGAGAGAGAGAGAGAGAGAGAGAGAGCACTATCTTTAGTGCAGCTTCTGCATTACTTGCCCAGCTCGCCTGTTTTCGTTCTACTGCACAAATCGCCAATACACAGGGCCTGTTTTCTCAATTAAGAGTCATCTTTCTTCGAACACTCGGTAGCAAGAATATTGGAGAATTAAATCATTATTCTCTGTGGGAAGTCCAGAGCCAATTGAATTTCCGACGCCATTGCAGTGTTCTGTTGCTATAAGCATGCTCTGGACTTTTACATTCTTCATGCTGTTGCTGTTGTCTTTATATCAATTATTATTATCTAATTCTGAATGATACGGTGTTCATAATTGGTATATGTATATGGAATTCTTCTGGAATGCTCGTTCTTTAAAACGTGCTTTTGACCTGACCAACAGAAGCAAAATCATCAGTATTTTAAAACAATACCATAAATTTAAACACTGCTTGTGTATCTATGCATCTGAGCGCAGATGTTGTGTATACAGGTGCGTGAGTGTGTGTGTGTGTGTGTGTGTGTGGCGTAGAGAGAATCTAGTTGTTTGATCAGAATACTATTCCACAACAGCTGTTAATGAATTGAATGTATATAAATATGTGCGTACATATACGTAAATATATATACAAACGTCTCGATATTACCGACATCTACGAAAATACATTCTCGGCAATCAATAGCTGATACTTGTTGATCGACCTACTCCCAAATACCTTTCTCTGCCGAAAGTTCCCGAGTTCTCACGCGACGGACGTTAAATACCGCTACATTTATCGAGCGATGCTAACAGGATAACACGGACAGGATAACACGGACAGGATAACACGGACAATGCAGTAAGAGACAGATACATTATGAGAGAGACTTTTGGACAGGGCGAAGGACACGGACTCACCTCCTGCGGCTGTGGTGTGTTCTTGCAGGACGCGGATCTACACAGGGGAGCAGACGAGGAGCGGCCTAACATGAATTCCGAAATCGAGGGGGGAGAGCGAGGTGGGCGTGTGGGCAGCTGTCATGTAGGCGAGAGTCCACGCCGCTGTTTAGACGGCTGGTGTACAAACTTTCAACACTTGGCGAAGGTTGAAGGACTGGCTGTGGGAGAGCGCAGCGCCTCGACTCCTCTCGGTCCTTTGGCGTCGAGGCTTTGGCGCAGAGGACGACTCCAGGCTTATTGTCGTCGATCTACATGTCCTGTGGAATCTACGTCAGGATGTTTAGAACGAAAGGAGAAGGTCGGTGCTTTCTCGGAAGCGCTCGAGTGTGGTATGCGGTGTCTGTGGGCGTCGTCGCCGTCTCATGCGTCCCCTCTCCAGTCCTCCGCACGCCCGACTCTCCGCATGTCACAATTCACACACTAAACCCCCGTCGGGAAGCGAGAAAGACGAACGCACTCCGCGGCACTTGTTGCTTGCCCCTGGGTGTCACGTCGACCCCGTCTCACACTGGCACTCCCTTGGTAACAGCGTTCCGGTCACGCCAACACATTAGCGCCCAGGCGTCAATCGCGGTCATCATGATTCCCAATCTGATTACTAATCCAAAACGCGCTTAAACCAACAGTCACCAACTCCGCTGCCACAGGATCCTCTTCCCCCTCTTCTCTGAACAGCAGGGCCCCTGGTCTCGCCCGGCACCCAGCGCGCATGAGGGTGAGGAAGGGTGATGAGTGTGGGCGCGAGTGCGTGGCGTGAGGGTGTTCGCTCCTCCACCTCATATCAGGGCGCGCGCCGAGGGAGGACTGGCAGCGGCGCGCGGACCCGACCGACCGACATAACGTTGCCAAAACAATTTTTAGACACGATTTAGGCTGCTAATATGTTTGATTTGTATTTCCTCTTTCTCCCTCTCGTTTTCTCCTTCCGTCGCCTTCTGTAAACTATAATTACCAACACGCGCAGGGAGCGGATGGTTGTGTATCGACTTCGGAAAGCAGAGAAGGTAAGGAATCAAGGTCAGAGGGGAAATGGAGAGAAAAAAAAATGTGAATCTGAAAGCCCCGTCTTCGAGGGAAATGATGCACGGGTTCTTCCTCTTCTTCCTTTTCTTCTTCCTCTTTTTCTTCTTCCTCTCTTCCTCATGGTTACCGATGTTAGGTTCATTAAACCGGAGTAATTCTATAAGACGCAGAATAAGCAAAGACTAGAACACCATAAAAAATAGGAGGCAAAAAATATTACTTCCTTCAATACAACTTTTTGCAGATAATCTTATGGCACTTGAGATAATTAAAGAGAGGTTGCCGAATAGCTCTTTTTTTCTTCCAAATCTCCTCTTGTTAACATTAGGGATCAATTAAGCGCCGAGATAACTTTATTCACTTCCCAGGTTCATAAGTTCTCTTCACCCGACCCGCATCCTAGGCTCGCCCTCTATTCCTTTCTTTTTTGTCTGTCTGTATGGACGTCTCTCTCTCTTTCTCTCTCTCTCTCTCTATCTATCTATCTATCTATCTATCTATCTAT
>NW_020868834.1:2500-5000 GCF_003789085.1 Penaeus vannamei
TATACGTATGCACGTTGCGTTGCGTGTGATCTCTCTCTTTGTCTATCTATCTATCTACCTATGCCCCCCTTCTTTCTATCACTTTCTTTTATCTGCCTCTCTCTTTATCTCTCTCTGTCTCTCTCTCTACCTATTTATTTCTAAACTCTATCTATCTATCTATCTATATGTGTATTTATTTATCTACCTATCTATCCACCTGTATAGCTACCTATCTGTTTGTCTATCTCTCTCTCTAGCTGTCTATCTATCTGTCTTCTTATCTATCTTACTTACCCCCTATCTATGCTTTCTCTCTCTCTTCTCTTCTCTCTCTTCCTCTCTCTCTTCTCTTCCTCTCTCTCTCTCTCTCTCTCTCTCTCTCCTCTCTCTCTCTCTCTCTCTCTCTCTCTCTCTCTCTCTCTCTCTCCTCTCCCTCTCTCCCTCCCTCTCCCTCTCTCCCTCCCCTCTCCTCCCCTCCCCTCCCTCTCCCTCTCTCCACCTGTCTGTTCGGCGCCCTATGACAAAGTGGCTGCGGCTCCGATATGCAAAGATGAGATCAATCAGTCCGTTTAATTTATGTAGTCACTATTAAAATGAAATAGTAAAGTGGTAGCAAAAACAGGGCGGAGCGAGAGGAAGCTGAGGAAGGAGAGGAGGAGGAGGTGGAGGAGGAGGAGGAGGAGGAAGGAGGAGAGGAGGAGGAGGAGGAGGAGGAGGAGGAAGGAGAAGAAGAAGAAGAAGAAGAAGAAGAAGAAGAAGAAGAAGAAGAAGAAGAAGAAGAAGGAGGAAGGAGAGGAAGAGGATCAGAAGAACATGAAGGTGATGATAGAGACAAAAAAGAAGGAGAGAAATAGATGATGATAAGAAGTAAAAAGAACATAACGACGAAGAAGACAAAGCAGAAGGATAAGAAGTAAAAGATGAAGCAGAAAGAAAATTGAAAGAAAAGGAGATAGATGCAGCATGATAATAACAGTAAGTAATTATTATCATTATTATTATCATTATTATTATTATTATTAAATAAGTTTATTCCTTCCCTTCCACCTCAAAGCAGCTGTTTCTCGTCTCTCTGAACCTCTTTCTTAATCCTCTCTTCCTTCTTATTTATCGCTTATTCTCATTCTGATTGTTTTTTTGTTTCAATCTGTATCGTGATTGTTGTAATCGTCGTCTGCTATTCTCTCTTCTTTTTTCTTTCTTTTGATGTCTTCTGTTTTACTTCTTCTTCTTTAATTTCCCTATCCCCTCTCCTCTCTCTCTCTGTCTGTCTCTAATCCTGCTCTCTGCCTCTCCCTCATCCTTTCCTCCTCACCACCTCCCTCCCTCCCTCCCTCTCCTTCCCTTCCCAAACCTATCCCTCTCCTTCCCCTCCCCATCCCTCATCCTCCCCATCCTTCTCCCTCCAACCCCCCTCAACCTCCCCATCCCCCCATCACCCTCCACTCCCTCTTCCCACTCCCCCTCGTCTTCCCCCCTGCTTCTATCCCCTCCCTCTCCTCCTACCCCCTCCCTCATCTTCCCCACCCTGCTTTCATCTCCTTCCCCGGTAACTACCTCATTAGTGTAGCAAGGTGATTAAGTGTTTAAACAAGCAGTCCGGTACTTAATTAGCCAGGATATACTCTCGTCGAGACGACTTCATTGTAGCTTCAGCGTCCGGGATGGGGAGAGGAGAGGAGGTGGGGGGAGGTGGGGGGAGGAGGAGGGGGGAGATCAGGGGAGAGAGGGGAGAGGATGAGGAGAGTGGGAGAGCAGGAGGAGGAAGTGGGGGAGGGGGATCAGGGGGAGAGAGAGGGAGGGAGGACGAGGGATAGAGGGAGAGGAGGAGAAGGAGGGGGGGAGATCAAGGGGAGAGGGAAGGGCAAAGAAACAGTGATGAGAAGGAGGGAGAGGGGAAGAGATGGAAGGGCAAAGGAAGAATGGGGAGGAAGAAGGAGGAGAATGAGGGAGGGAGGAGAAGGAGAGGAAGATGGAAATGGAGATTAGGGAAGAGGGAGGGATAAAGAGAGGTGAGATGGGGGAAAAGAAAAAGGGGAGAGAAGAGGAGAGAGAGAAGGAAGAGGAAGGGGAAAATGAGAGAGAAAGAGAGATAGAGATAGAGATAGATAGATAGATAGAGAGAGAGAGGGGGGGAGAGGAAAGAGAGAAGAGAGAGAGAGAGAGAGAGAGAGAGAGAGAGAGAGAGAGAGAGAGAGAGAGAGAGAGAGAGAGAGAGAGAGAGAGAGAGAGAGAGAAGAGATAAAAAGGAGATATATTTATCTATTTTTTCTATATTTGTACACGTTTCCATATCTCTATGACTTTCATCATAAAATGAATTAATGAAAATTCATAAAATGTTGAAGTGAGAATGATATTATTGCATAAGTTAAGAGCTGCTTAAGAAGTAATAGATTAACGTATATCATCATTATATTCATTATTATCATTAGTATCATTCTAAGTGATTACACCAGATTTATTACGGATGGAGAATAACTAAAGAATGATAAAAAAATATCCCAACTTGATAAAG
>NW_020868834.1:10000-12500 GCF_003789085.1 Penaeus vannamei
GACACGAAGAACAAGAACAGAGGAAGAAGAAAAGAACAAAAAGAACAAAAAAAACACCAACAACAAAAAACAAAAGACACGAAGAACAAGAACAGAGGAAGAAGAAAAGAACAAAAAGAACAAAAAGACACGAAGAACAAACAGAGGAAGAAGAAAAGAACAAAAAGAACAAAAAAAAACACCAACAACAAAAAAAAAGACACGAAGAACAAGAACATAGGAAGAAGAAAAGAACAAAAAGAAAAAAAAAGCACCAACAACAAAGAACAAAAGACACGAAGAACAAGAACAGAGGAAGAAGAAAAGAACAAAAAAAAAAGAGGGAATGAAATGCGTATAAGAATGCGTATCATCTCGAAGGAAAAGCGACGGCGTTAATGGTCGTGTCGTGACCCTCGTTTTGCATAGACGCCCGATGTCCCCTGATACATTGGGGAGGGAGGAGGAGGGGGGGGGGGAGGAGGGGCGAAGGGGGGAAGGGATCTACTCTCTCGGGTTTTTTTTTTTTTTTTCTTTCTCTTTCTCTTTCGAGCTTTGTCTCTTTCGAGCTTTTCTGTCTTTTTTTTTGCTGTATTCGAATGTTTTTTTTGTTTGTTTGTTTGATTGTTTCTTTTGTTTTTTGTTTTTTTTCTCTCTCTCCTTCTCTCTTTCGTTTTTTTTTCTGTATTCGTCTGCTTTTTGGTTGATTGTTTCTTTCGTTTTTTTTTCTCTCTCTCCTCCTCCTCCTTCTCTCTCTCTCTCTCTCTCTCTCTCTCTCTCTCTCTCGCTCTCTCTCTCTCTCTCTATCTCCTCCCTCCTCCCTCTCTCCTTCCTCCTCTCTCCTTCCCTCCCTCTCTCCTTCCTCCCTCCCTCCTCCCCCTCTCCCTCCTCTCTCTACCTCCCTCCTCCTCCTCCCTCCCTCCCTCCCTCCCCCCTTCCCTCCCACCTCTCCCTCTCCCTCTCTCTATCAGGTCATTATTTCTCCAACCAAGCAACAGGTTCCAATCCCGCGTCTGCCAGGATTCGACGCACATTCGAGAGGACCGGGATGGAACAGGAAAGGCAGAGTAAATATATCTGTTTCTCTCGCGGTGTTTTCTTTCTTTTGCTGTTTCTCTGTTCGTTGTTTTTTCTTTTCCTGTTTCTCTGTTCGTTGTTTGTTTTATTTTTCTGTTTCTCTGTTCGTTGTTTTCTTTTGCTGTTTCTCTGTTCGTTGTTTTTCTTTTTGTGTTTCTCTGTTCGTTGTTTTCTTTTCCTGTTTCTCTGTTCGTTGTTTTATTTTGCTGTTTCTCTGTTCGTTGTTTTTTTTGCTGTTTTCTGTTCGTTGCTTTCTTTTCTGTTTCTCTGTTCGTTGTTTTATTTTCTGTTTCTCTGTTCGTTGTTTTCTTTTGCTGTTGTTCGTTGTTTTCTTTGCTGTTTCTCTGTTCGTTCTGTTTCTCTGTTCGTTGTTTTCTTTTGCTGTTTCTCTGTTCGTTGTTTTCTTTTGCTGTTTCTCTGTTCGTTTGTTTTTTTTGCTTTCTCTGTTCGTTTTTTTTTCCTGTTTCTCTGTTCGTTGTTTTCTTTTGCTGTTCTCTGTTCGTTGTTGTTTCTCTGTTCGTTGTTTTCTTTTGCTGTTTCTCTGTTCCTTGTTTGTTTGTTTTCTTGTTTCGTTGTTTTCTTTCCTGTTTCGTTCGTTTTTCTTTTCCTGTTTCTCTGTTCGTTGTTTTCTTTTGCTGTTTCTCTGTTCGTTGTTTTATTTTTCCCGTTTCTCTGTTCGTTGTTTTTTTTTTTTGCTGTTTCTCTGTTCGTTGTTTTTCTTTTGCTGTTTCTCTGTTCGTTGTTTTCTTTTGCTGTTTCTCGTGCGTTGTTTTCCTTTCCTTTTTTTCTGTTCGTTGTTTTCTTTTCCTGTTTCTCTGGCGTTGTTTTCTTTTGCTGTTTCTCTGTTCGTTGTTTTATTTTCCTGTTACTCTGTTCGTTGTTTTCTTTTCCTGTTTCTCTCGCGTTGTTTTCTTTTCCTTCTCGTCTGGCAGGGGGTGGTAACCTCCCCTCCTCAACCCCCCCCTGCCTGCTGTCTCTCCTTGATTCGCCTCGTCCTTCCCCTCCTCCCTCCTCCTCCTCCTATCCCTCCTATTCCTTCTCCTTCCCCCATCACTCTGCGTCCCCCTATTCTCGCCTCCCCCCAACCCCTTCACAGCTCCTACTGCGTCAACCTCTCACCGCGTCCTGGGAGTCTGCGGCGCCCCTTCGCTCGCGCATTCCTCGTCGCGCATGTCGAGGTGTGTGTAGGTGGGGGTGTTATGTTTGTGTTTGTATTCATTTGTGTGTGTTTGTTTGTGTTTTTGTGTGTGTGTGTTTTGTGTTTGTGTTTGTGTGTGTGTGTGTGTGTTTGTATTCACTTGTGAGTGTTTGTGTTAGTGTTTGTGTTCACTTGTGTGTGTGTGTTTTTGTGTTTGTGTTTGTGTGTGTGTGTTTTTTTGTGTTTATGTTTGTGTGTGTGTGTTTGTGTGTGTTTGTGTGTGTGTGTTTGTATTCACTTGTGTGT
>NW_020868834.1:15000-17500 GCF_003789085.1 Penaeus vannamei
AAAAGGAGAAAAAGGAAGGAGAGGGTGAACAAGAAAGAGAGAAAGAGGGAGAGAAATGGAAAGAGAGGGAGAGGGTGAACGAGAAAAAAAGAAAGGGAGAGAGAGTAAAGGGAGGAAGAAAGATCCGAGGGAAGTTCCTGAAACAGGCGTAAAAAAGGAGGTAGGAGAAGAAGAATAACGGACAAATAGAAGGAGAGAGGGAGAAAGAGAGGGAGAGAGGGAGAAAGAGAGGAAGAGAGGGAAGGAGGGAAGAAGCAAAGGGAGAGAGGGAGAAAGAGATGGAAAGAGGGAAGGAGTGAGAAAGAGAGGGAGGGAGGGAGAAAGAGAGGGAAGGAGGGAAGGAGCAAGATATGGGGAGAGGGAGAGAGCAAGAGAGGGAAAGAAGGAGGGAAGGAGAAAGAGATGGAGGGAGGGAGGGAGAAAGAGTGGGAGGGAAGGAGCAAGAGAGGGAGAGAAGGAAGGAGGGAGAAAGAGATGGAAGGAGGGAGAGAGAGAGAGAGAGAGGGAGGGAGAAAGAGAGGGAGGGAAGGAGGGAGGGAGCAAGAGAGGAAGAGAAGGAGTGAAGGAGCAAGAAAGGGAGAGAGGGAGGGAGGGATAAAGAGAGGGAGAGAAGGAGGGAGGGAGAAAGAGAGGGAGAGAGGGAGGAAAGGAGGAAAGGAGAAAGAGAGGGAGGGAGAAAGAGAGGGAGGGAGAAAGGGAGGGAGAAGAGAGAGGGAGAGAGAAAGAGAGGGAGAAAAGAGGGAGAAAGAAGAGGGAGAGAGGGAGGGGAGGAGAAAGAGAGCGAGGGAAGGAGAAAGAGAGGGAGAGAAGGAGGGAGGGAGAAAGAGAGGGAGAGAGGGGAGGAAAGGAGGAAAGGAGAAAGAAAGGGAGGGAGAATAGGGAGGAGAAAGAGAGGGAGAGAGGGAGGGAGAAAGAGGGGAGAGAAAGAGAGGGAGGGAGCGGGCGTATCATTCGCCGCGGCGTGTGCGCGGGCGGCGCGACATGTTTTAGAAGAGCGCCGCCGACGGGGTCCTGTTGCTTACCAAGGACGGAGTTATAGTTCCCGCGAAGGCCCGTCAGAGGGTGTTAGTGAGGGGCGGCGCGCGCTGCAGTATTTCCCGCCGATGATGAGAGGGGTGGTTGGGGGAGGGGGGAGGGGGGGAGGGGGGGAGAAAGGGAGGGCGGTTGGGGATTAAAGGAGGTTGGGGAGGGGGGGGAGGGGAGGATTGGGGGATGGGGAGAGGGGGGAGGGGAGGATTGGGGGATGGGGAGAGGGGGGAGGGAGGGCGGCTGGGTATTAAAGGAGGTTGGGGAAGGGGGGGGAGGGGAGGATTGTGGGGATGGGGAGAGAGGGAGGGGGAAGGGGAGGATGGGGATAGGAGGGGAGGGGAGGGAGGGGAGGGGTTGGGGGGATTAAAGGAGGGGGGGAGGGGAGAGATTAGGGAGGATTCGGGGTGAGGGAGGGGTGAGAGGAGGGAGGGGAGGGCGGTTGGGGGATTAAAGAAGGTTGGGGAAGGGAGGAGGAGAGGGGAGGATTGTGGGGATGGGGGACATGGAGAGGGGGAGGGGGAGGGGAGGGGAGAATTAGGGAAAGGGAGAGGGGGGAGGGGAGGGCGGTTGGGGATTAAAGGAGGTTGGGGAAGGGAAGAGGAGAAGGGAGGATTGGGGGATGGGGGGAGAGAAGAGGGGGAGAGGGGAAGATTGGGGGAAGAGCAGGAGAGGGGAGGAAAGGGGAAGAGAAGGATAGGGGAGGGAAGCTTGGGTTGGGGGAGAGGGGAGGGTAGAGGGGGATAGCAGAGGAGAGGGAATTGGGGAGTGGGTAAGAGAAAGGGGGAGGGGAGGTGTCCTCTTCTCTGGCACCGCTGTTTTTGTGCCATTACAGTATATCTGTCGATGATGCCAATTGCCGAGGATTTCGTGTCTACTTCTTGTGGCGTGTACGTGTGTGTGTGTGTGCGAGAGAGAGAGGGAGAGTGTGTGTGTGTCTGTATGTGTGTGTGTGTGTGTGTGTGTGTGTGTGTGTGTGTGTGTATGTGTGTGTGTGTGTGCGTGTGTGTGTGTGTGTGTGTGCGAGAGAGAGAGGGAGAGTGTGTGTGTGTCTGTATGTGTGTGCGTGTGTGTGTGTGGTGTGTGTGTGTGTGTGTGTGTGTGTGGTGTGTGCGTGTGTGCGTGTGTGTGTGTGAGTGTGTGTGTGTGTGTGTGTGTATGTGTGAGTGAGTGAGTGAATGCGTGTGTGTGTGTATATGTGTCTGTGTGTACGTGTGTGTATGTGTGTGTGTGCTTGTGTGCGTGTGTGTGTGTGTGAATGTGTGCATGAAGATGTGTTTTTTTTATATATCCTTCGATATCTTCATCTTCCTGACGCCATCGAATTCAAATGTTTATCCTTCATCGAAAAGATTTAAATTCCTTCCTTGCTCTTTAAGAATTTATCGACCAGTTCTGCCATAATGTTTGTTGTTCTTCGTGTTATTTTTATGTTGCTGTTTTTTTATTATTATCTATTTGTTCTTTGACGTTT
>NW_020868834.1:35350-37850 GCF_003789085.1 Penaeus vannamei
GAGGAGAGAGAGTAACCACTTTCGCAAGGCAGGAGGTACGGCCCTGTGAGGATCGGTCTACGGTCCTTCGCGCCACGTTTCAGTTGCCGGTCGAAGAACTTAAAAATAACTTCATTATCCTTATTATCATCATCATTATTAATCAATCACCACTATAATTATTATCGTTATTGTTGTTATTGTTATTATTATTATTATTATTATTATATTATTATCATTAATTATATTATTATTATTATTATTATTATTATTATTATTATTATTATTATTATTATTATCATTATCATTATCATTATTATCATTATTATCATTATTATTATTATTATTATTATTAATTAAACTGTATTTATAAAGTGAGGATGTGAGATGATGTAATTGGCATAAATCACAAAAGATCAGAGGCTGCCGCGGCGATGCAGTCAAGTGACCCAGCTGAAAGTGAACCCGGTGGGAGACAAGTGGATTATGGTGATGGAGGATGACTGTCAGAGAGAGAGAAGAGAGAGAGAGAGAGAGAAAGAAAGAGAGAGGAAGAGAGAAAGATAAAAGAGAGAGAGAGAGAGAGAGGAGAGAGAGAAAAAGGAAGAGAGAGAGGAAGAGAGAGAGAGAGAGAGGGGGGGAGAGAGAAATGGGAGAGAGAGAGAGGGGGGGGGAAAGAGAGAATGAAGAGAGAGAAGAGAGAAGAGAGAGAATGAAGAGAAGAGTGAGAGAAAGAAGAAGAGTTTTCACGAATGCTATTTTAATTCCCGTAACTCATTATGAGTTGAATGACTTTCAGTGCTCTCTGGTCATTGGTATTTTAGTTATTACAGAATTCGTAATCAGAGATACAAAAAACACATCTCATTATCATTATAGAACGGTAATAATTGGCGTAAATAATTGGCACAAAGGTACAATACCGTACAATTATCAAAACATTACGATAAAATACAATTATCAACGTCACAAAAATACAAACTTCCAAAACTAAAAACTAAAAAAAATTAATAAAAAAATCTAAAAAAATCTAAAAAAAAAAAAAAAAGTCCGAAATTCCTAAGCATTTCACACACCGATAACACCACATTAAATCAACGCTCAGACCCTCCCACCACCGTAAATACTCCCGCCCACCCTAACCTCACACCCCCGCCCCATCCTCGCACGAACCCCGCCGAACGCCCCACCTCCCCGCCCACGAACGAACGTCCCCATCTCCGCATCCTCCGCCCACGAACGCCCCACCCCCGCCCACGCGTCCATCACCGTCCTCCTCCGCCCACGAACGCCCCGACAATCCCCCGCCCACGAACGTCCCATCCTCCGCCCACGAACGCCCCAGCCCCGCCCCTCCGCCCAACGAACGTCCCACGAACGCCCCGCCCACGAACGCCCATCCCCCGCCCACGAACGCCCACCCCCCGCCCACGAACGTCCATCCCCGCCCACGAACGCCCCATCCCCCGCCCACGAACGCCCCCACCCCCGCCCACGTCGCCATCCTCCGCCCACGAACGCCCATCCTCCGCCCAACGCCCCATTCCTCACCCCCGCCGCCCCATCCCCGCCCACGAACGCCCCATCCTCCACCCACGAACGCCCCCCTCGCCCACGAACGCCCATCCCCGCCAACGACGCCCCATCCTCCGCCCACGAACCCCTCCTCCACCCCGCCGCCCCATCCCCGCCACGAAACGCCCCATCCTCCGCCCACGAACGCCCATCCCCCGCCCACGCCCCATCCCCGCCGCCCCATCTACGCCCACGAACGCCCCATCCCCCGCCCACGAACGCCCCATCCACGCCCCACGAACGCCCCATCCTCCGCCACGAACGCCCCATCCTCCACCCCGCCGCCCCATCCTCCACCCACGAACGCCCATCCCCCGCCCACGAACGCCCCATCCTCCGCCCACGAACGCCCCACCCCCCGCCACGAACGCCCCATCCCCGCCCACGAACGCCCCATCCTACGCCCACGACCGTTCCTCGATGGGCGTGATCCCGAACCAGTCTTGTAAGCGCGGCGCCCTGGACTCTCTCCCTTGTTCTTTATCGCTCTCCGTCTGTGAGTATCTGCTCGCCCCGCCCCACTTTACTGATATTAAGCCCTGATATTGGCCCGGATATTTTTGCGTCCGTTCGTCTGTTTGTGTGTTTATTTCTTATATGCTTTTCTTCTTCTTCTTTCTTTTCCTTTTATTTTTCTTCTTCGTCTTCCTCTTCGTCTTCTTTTTTTCTTCTTCTTCTTCTTCTTCGTCTTCTTTCTTCTTCTTCTTTTTCTTCTCCTTCTTCTTCTTCTTTCTTCGTCTTCTTCTCTTCTTCTTCTTCTTCTTCTTCTTCTACTACTTATTCTCCTTCTTCTTTTCTTTCTTCTTCTTCTTCGTCTTTTTCTTCTTCTTCTTCTTCTCCTTCTTCTTAATATTTTTTGATGATTTGTGTTTAATTTACGGCATTTTTTGAAATTCACTTGTCGGTTGTCTGTTCCCTTTATAGAAAACGGGATGTGACGTCTCGG
>NW_020868835.1:0-2500 GCF_003789085.1 Penaeus vannamei
GAATTATTATTCAACACGTTTATGTGTACCCATTACAGAGGAGATCGAGAGAGAGAGAGGAGGCTGAGATGAGAGAGATGAGACGAGAGAGGGATCGGACAGAGAGCGGAGCAGAAGACTAGACGAGGGAAAGCGCTCCCTATAGTAAGACAAGAGAGCCACACTGACGAGAAAGTTGGAGACCTGAATTAGAACTGAGCCGCTTACGGAAGATGAGGTGATGCGGGGCACTTGGCTTAATTGGACTTTTCGTGAGACCGGGAGAAGAGAGAGTGAGAGAGAGAGATGGTCGACGAGGCAGGACCCCCACAGGACCACAGAAGATACAGACAGAAGGGAGACGACAGAGAATGAGAAAGTGATAACAGCACAGACCAGACACCAAATTAGACAAGACGAGAGAAGGGGGAGAACAAAATCACTCGCATGTTAGCCTGGGGGAAAAGAGAGTTTAATATGGTGAGAGTGCTCGACAACACAAAGAAGAACTTCACCCACAGCCAAAAGAGGTAGCCCAAAATTTTTCTTTATAGGAAAAAACCCCAAAAGACTGTTCGTCCAACACAAGATTCCCACTCGCCGGGCTGAGCAGGATTTTAAATAATAATAATAATATATAATAATAGATATAAATAATAATTTTAGAATAATTCGCTAATTCGCTCCGCTCACGCCACACGAACACCCATGAGCCACGTGTTCAGTTGACAACGTTTGTAAGGGAAAACGTTTGCGAAGACGTTGATGCCGTGAGTTGCCAGTCCATCTCAAGGTCTATATAAAGTTACTATATAAAAGACCTTTGGTCCATCTTGGGACTGGGGAGGAAATTGCGGTTCTGAAAGAGGACCAAGATTAGGCTGAGTTTTGGGAAAAAGGCTCAATGCTGAGCATGGGTGTTGGGAACTAGCCAATCATTGGCGGTATTAATAAAAAGAAAGAAAAGGAAAATAATACACACACACCACACACACACACACACACACACACACACACACACACACACACAACAACACACACACACACACACACACACACACACCACACACACAACACACACACACAACACACCACCATAGCACACCACACACACACCACACACACAGCCACACACACACACAACACACAGCACCACACACACACACATTACACACACACACACACACACCACTTCCTATTAATATAGTGTTCGATCACCTGTGTGTGCCCGTAGAGTGAGAAGGCGCTGACAACAGTACATATCCAGAGACTATCGACACCTTGTACTTAGACTCCGAGTCGAATATCAGTAATATCTCAGCATATATTACATATATAGCAACTTCTTGAATAACGTTATCCGTTCCTCTCTCACATCTATATACCTAGTCCGACCCGCTCACTCATATGTCGTATCTATCGACACTCTTGAATGATTATCCACCCTATCGTCACCACTCCGAGCCGACTCTAGCACTCTAATATTACTCAAGCCAAATTATCAGCTAGCTACTAATGAGTAACGACTATATGTTTCAAACTGTAGTATACTACCTATCTCATCACATCCCAACAATCACGTATATTAAGAGTAGCCCTTAGAACCTCACCTCACCTAGAGGACCGCATGTTAGCCCGCAGTACTCGATCAGATCTCGTAGCCATCCTAGTATAATATATTACAGTTATCTCTCGCTCTGCCTATCCGCTCATACCTTGGATCCTACATCCCGATTTAGCTATTAGTAATCGCCTCACTACAACTTACCATATAGCCCCATCGATGTAGTTATAAAGTATATATGGCCCGCGTAGTGAAGTAACACGTAACGAAGAGACTGCGCCCCACGTCACGTACGCAGAACATCACAGCAAAGCTTCCTGCAGACTATGACAAGAATCGCTCATCGCCAGAGGCCCGCTGCCGCATCTCTATCATAACCATGCGCAAGAATAACAGCGCCGTCTTCCACGATACTCTGCATCCACACCGAGAACGTGCCCCTACGATAAGTTGCCAGATCACCGCTCAACATCGGACAGGAAAGACACAGATCCCACACTAGAATGCGTTTATTATACGGTGAGCAATCCGCGCATATCGACTGCGATAAGCCCTTCCCAGAGAGACTCTAGAACTCGCAGATATAACGCCGACCTGTCTCATATCGAACTACCAACTTCTAGATTATAAGGCAGAAAAACGACCTGACGATGACCGACATCCCAATAGTCCCCCCTCGGCTTGACGCACATCACCTCACATCTCGACCGATTCAGCCTGAGAGCCGCTGCCTCATCTGCGACACACTAAGCATACAGATCCTATCATCCGGATACCGGGCACGGCCGCGACGATCAACTGATGAACACAAGACAGACTGACAGACTCATACCGGAGGACGAAGGGAGGAGAAGAAAGGAAGAGAGGAGAAAGTTTGACGTACACAACAAAGTGACTGAGAGAGACTGCGTACGAGAAGAGAGCCGTGATGGTTAACTAGTAAATAAAAGCTAGGGA
>NW_020868835.1:10000-15000 GCF_003789085.1 Penaeus vannamei
ACATGTAGAAAAGAAGAATAAGAATAAGAAAGAGAATAAGAAAAGGAGAACACGAAGAAGAACATGAAGAAAAGAAGAATAAGAAAAGAAGAAGAAGAGAAGTGTGTGTGTGTTGGGTTGGGTTGTGTGTATTTACGTCTGGGTTTAGAGTGTGCCTTGCAACCTGTTCTGTTGGTGGGTGATGATGAAGAAAATGATGAAGAAAAAAGAAGATGGAAATGAAGAAGAAGATGATGATGAAAAGAAGAAGAATTAGAAAAAAGAAGAAAGTCTACATAATGGTCTCTTTTAAACCCTAAAATTCGGTTCAAGTTAAATCCGTTTGACTTAAATTCTTAAGTTCGCTTATCTATACGGGATAAGTTTATGATGGCCCCATAAATTGTACGGAAAAGGAGCTTTATGATCGTTGTGTAACATTATTTAAGACCGGTTAAGAATTATGTATTAGATTGTGTAAGCCTTGTGCAAGCTATGTCTCTCTCTGTCTCTGTCTTCTCTCTTCTCTCTCTGTCTCTCTCTGTCTCTCTCTCTCTCTCTCTCTCTCTCTCTCTCTCTCTCTCTCTCTCTCTCTCTCTCTCTCTTCTCTCTCTCTCTCTCTCTCTCTCTCTCTCTCTCTCTCTCTCTCTCTCTCTCTGTCTCTCTCTCTCTCTCTCTGTCTCTGTCTCTCTCTCTCTCTCTCTCTCTCTCTCTCTCTCTCTCTCTCTCTCTCTCTCTCTCTCTCTCTCTCTCTCTCTCTCTCTCTCTCTCTCTCTCTCTCTCTGTCTCTCTCTCTCTGTCTCTCTCTGTCTCTGTCTCTCAGATTAGTCCATATGAGGAAATAAGGAAAGGGGGGAGAGCATAAAGTATAAAGAGAAGGAGGAATTGGAGGAGAAGGAAAAGAAGAAGAAAAAGACGAAGGAGGAGAAAAAGGAGAGATAGAGAAAGAAGACGAAAAAACGAGAAGCGAAAAGGGAAAGAGCAGGAGAAGGGAAATAGAGAAGAAACGAGGAGAAGGAAAAGGAAAAGGAGAAGGAAAAGAAGGAGAAGAAACGAGAAGAAGGAAAAGGAGAAGGAGAAGGAAAAGAAGGAAAATGAGAAGAAACGAGAAGAAGGAAATGGAGAAGAGAAGGAAAGGAAGGAAAAAGAAAAGAAAAGGAGAAGATAAAATCCAGTTTAATCTTCGTTTTTCTCCCTGCTGCTGTGGCTTTGTCCCATTCGTACATGAGGTCGCTTTATGTACTGATTCTGGCATATGTTTTTGATGGCCGGACGCCCTTCCTGAGGCCAACCTTTTCTGTTTATGGTAATAATGTGAACCAATTGTTTTAGCGTAGTATCCCCCCCTATCCCCCCACCCCGTTGACCTCCCAGTCCCCCTAATTCTACCCATTTTTGGGATCCAATGGTGTGTATATATGTATATATATATATATATATATATATATATATATATATTATATATATATATATATATATATAATATATATAATTACATATATATATTCACACATACACATGTTATATTTGTGTGTATATGTGTATTTATATATGTATATATATGTACATGCACACACACACAAACACGCACACATAGACACACATACACGCACACGCACACACACACACACACACACACACACACACACACACACACACACACACACACACAACACACACACACACACACACACACACACACACACATATATACATATATAATATATATATATATATATATATATATATATATATATATATATATATATATATATATATATATATATATAGCGTGGGTGGGTGTGATTCTCGTAATCCTCAATCCGTTTTAAAATTACACTAAATCCCTTTTCTAATTATATAAACATCCCATTTTGAAAAAGAAACCAAAAAATCACTTTCAAATCCAATTTTCAACATTAAAATCCAAATATTCAAATTCAAATTCAACAAATTCAAATTCAAATTCAAATTCAAATTCAACTTTAAATTCAACTTTAAAATTCAAAAATTCAATTCAAACCAATTTTCATTAAAATCCAAATACTTCAAATTCAAATATTCTCAAATTCAAAATTCAAATTCAAAATCAAATTAAAATTCAAATTCAAATCAAATTCAAATGCAACCAACTTAACCAACGAATTCAACATAATTCAACTCCAACTAATCCCCCAGGAGCGATCGCCGCTGGAAACGCCGTCGTGATCAAGCCGTCCGAGGTCTCTGCCGCCACCGCCGCCGCCATCGCCAAGCTCGTCCCTCAGTACCTCGACAAAGTGAGTCCCTGATTATTCTTGTGAATTTCGGGGTTCGGAATAGCGCACAGAGGGAGTCGAAAGAGAGGGAGAGGGAGAGAAAGAGGGAGAGGGAGAGGGGAGAGGGGGAGAGGGGAGAGGGGGAGGGGAGAGGGAGAGGGAGAGGGAGAGTGGGAGAGGGAGAGGGGGAGGGGAGAGGGAGAGAAAGAGGGAGAGGGGAGGGAGAGAAAGAGGGAGAGGGAGAGTGGGAGAGGGGGAGAGGGGGAGGGAGAGTGGGAGAGGGAGAGGGGGAGGGAGATAGAGATAGAGGCTGTTCGTCTCGTGCGGTGGTGGTCGAGGCGGAGGCATTTATTGCGGGAATAACTGAGTATGAGGAGTAAGGTTGAAGTTTTTTTTTGAGGGGGGGGGGAAGTTTTTTGAGGAGGAAAGGGCAGAGAGAGAGAGGGAGGGGAAGAAAGAGAGAGGGAGGAAAGAGGAGAAAGCAGAGAGGGCGAGGAAAGAGGAGAGAGCAGAGAGGGCGAGGAAAGAGGAGAGAGAGGAGAGGAGAGGAGAGAGGGGGAGGAAAGGACAGAGAAAGAGAGGGAGGAAGGAGGAGAGAGAGGGAGAGGAGAGGAGGAAGGGAGAGGAAAGAGGAGAAGAGAGGGAGGAAAGAGGAGAGAGAGAGAGAGGGAGAGGAAAGAGGAGATAGGGAGAGGAAAGAGGAGAGAGAGAGAGGAAAGAAAAGAGAGAGGGAGTAAATTTTTGGGGGAATAACATTTGGGATGGATTTTTTTTTTTTTTTTTTTTTGTGAGAGAAACTTCTGTGGGTAACTTTTTGTGGCAGTAACTTTTTGGGGAGTAACTTTTGTGGGAGGAAGGAAGGAGGAGGAAAACTTTAGGTGGGTGTGTATGAAAAAAAAAAACAATATACGAAGCAGCGAATAACTGTTTGGAAATATTTTTGCAAGAGGCGTGGGGTAACATAGCAGTTTACCAGTCTTAGCCTAGGCTAGCGACCCTAAATGTGTGTAGTAGTAATATATCCAACCATTTTTATGTTAATTATACTTGCAGCTATATATTAGCTTACGTTATTCTGTATTTTTGCAGGTTTATATTACCAGCACATTAAATATCAGTTAAAAAAAACATTACAGACATATCCAGCTATGGATTATTTTATTCTTTGAAGACCCTCTGGTGACCCTCAGAAAAACCCTGTTGACTCTCATTCGGGTCGTAACCACGGGGGCGGGGCCACTGGTGTATAGGAATCACTTTATAGGTGGCGAGGGTAAACGATAATTTGTGACAATTATGTTTAGGTATAAGATCAGCGGTTGTGTTATATTTGATATATGAACCGTGAAATAGTATAGTATGAGTTAATATGAATAACGTAGGTATATGGTAGGTAGTGTATGTATATGAAAAACGAGTATACTAGTAAATGCTAGAAACACAGAGAGCGCATACCTCCGTCAAGACAATAGGGTCTGATACAATGAAAATATTCACATTTAAAGAATTACATTGAAATCACCTCTTTGTCGAGTACGTTGTTGACGTCCGTGTTTCTCTCGCAGCGATAATGAATCTTTTAGAAAAATCCAAAATTTAATGGCGTCTAAGTTGGGTTAAGACACACACTGTTCATAACTCTTTGAGCTATCCTGCTAACCAACTAACCAACAAACTAACCAACGCTACCGAAAAACATAACATCTTTGGCGGAGGTAATAACGTGCATGTACAGTGGTTGGCGTCATTGTGGTAGATAGATACATACTCCGTATAACGGATGTTAGTTAAGATTGATATGTAGACTTTTATATCTCTATAAACTTGATGAACCCAAATTCAGCGTTTCTCACTGGGTTATAAGGTTACAAAATGACGTTTTTTATTTATTTTATCAAAGCTGTAAACACAAGAAACGTGTTAGTTTTCCTCCTAATTACATATATTCCCCAGAAGCTTATGCCAAAATCTTAACTGTACCATATTCCAAACGTCCTGGTCCCACACAGATCATATATACCTTTATCTTTATATCTTGTATACTGTTCTTCGAATGTATAATGTATCTACACCATAATACCACACGTCCCCTCCTCAATCCACATACGATGTACCATATTTCTAATTACATCTACAACAAGGACACATCCCCCTTTCTATCATGTATACTAACCCACCGCATTCCCACCGTATCAAACCCCCAAATAACACACAACATTCCATTCCAACTCGACTTCCCACAGGAATGCTACCCGGTGGTGTGTGGCGGAATACCCGAGACGACTGAGCTACTGAAGGAGAGGTTCGACTATATCTTTTACACGGGCTCCACCACAGTCGGCAAGATCGTGAGAGACGCTGCTAACAAGTTCCTCACGCCCACGACGCTGGAACTGGGCGGCAAGAGGTGGGTTGGTCACTCGGGTGATGCTGTCTTCGGTGCTAAGGTTCTGTAGGATATTTCTGATTAGTTTATTTTATTTTTTATCTTTATTCATTTACTTTCTTATTACTATTACTACTATTATTATTGTTTTTATTGTTATTATTATTATTGTTGTTATTATTGTTATTATTATTGTTATTGTTATTATTATTATTATTATTATCATGGTTATCATTATCATGATTATTATACTAATTCTTTTATTTGGATATTATATTGTATTCATTTATAGATTTATTGAAGTGTATGTGTGTATGTACGTGTGCTGTGTGTGTGTGTATGTGTGTGTGTGTGTGTGTGTGTGTGTGTGTGTGTGT
>NW_020868835.1:20000-22500 GCF_003789085.1 Penaeus vannamei
CGAAAAACACGACACAGGCAAAACCACGCACACGAACGCCAACAAAAATATCCCAAAGACGACCCCGTCCCTAAAGCTCACTTTCCCCTTTCACAGGTTTAGATTCCCGCCCTACACAGAAAAGGGCATTGAGACGCTGAGTTCCCTGCGAGACAAAGGCGATGGTCCCGGACTTCTGTATTACCTCAGGATCACCGTGACCCATTTATTCAGCATGGGTTTAGGGGCGCTGATACTGTATCTTGTGCTCCATTATGCTAACGTGAGGGTCTGAGACTGGAGAACACATATGTATGTGAGTGGGGGTTCTTGCGTGTGTGTGTGTGTGTGTGTGTGTGTGTGTGTGTGTGTGTGTGTGTGTGTGTGTGTGTGTGTGTGTGTGTGTGTGTGTGTGTGTGTGTGTGTGTGTGTGTGTGTGTGCATATAAAAAATCAGACCTTTCAAGAAAAAATAAATATATATATATATGGCCTTTTTTTTATCAAAATTACGGTATTTTGGGTTTTAAAGGTATCCAGGGAAAATATAACCCTTTCAAAATTGTGTAGATACCTCGGCGATATTTTTTTTTTTTTTTTTTTTTTTTTTGCGTGTGGGTCACAGAAGAGAAAGAGAAAGTGAGAAAAGGCGAAGCGTAGACAGAGGTACCTGTAGAAGTGGCTAACGTCTACCAAGCGTATAACGAAGAGGATGTTCCAAGACAAGGTGTTGGCATCAACGAGCACAGAGAAACGTTCAAACAGAAGCAATTAAGATGATTTTACTGGACTGCGACACCGACCGTGTCAACCATTGAAGATTCACTAGAGGAACGAATGATGTCTTTGGAAGCTCGATAAGGGCAACGAGAAACGAAACGTTTAACATGCTTTCATTGAGCATTTATTGTATTACATAAGGGTGGACATGGGCGAGCGAGCGAATCGAGCAAGCGCCGCAGGCCAAGCAACCTGGTGTAGCCAGGTCCGGCGCAGGTGTTCATGTAGAAAAATGAAAATTATAAAAAAAAATAAATTATTACGGTATTTTGGGGACACCCCTATAAAGGTATTTACAAAATGGGTCAATGGCCTCGGCGGTGACGGTTTTTATGCGAATACAGACAATATATCCGTCTGTCTGCGTGTGGGTGTTCTGTAGATATGCACATTTTTGGTTTCTAAAGGGTGCACTTATCCCATAATTTGAAATGTGTCTGATACATAACGAAATAGGCTCCAGCTATTGTGAACGTGTAAGAATGTGCAAATAAGTAATTATTAATTATATATCGACTGCCACGAACCTCGTCCTTAAAAGTAGAGATAAGACGTAAAACGTTTTGCTATCGCGTTTTTTTCCGGTTTCATAAATTAGATTTGCTTAGGCTGTTAGGTTGGTTAAACTAGGATTAATGGTATTATAAAATGAGCCATAACGATAGTAATAATAATAATGCAGAATAGTACACGAGCCATGTTAGGTTGNCTTTACCTCCCTATCAGTTCCACGCCATTTTCCATTTTCCTTTCCCACATTCTCCTCCCCCCTCCCCCCCCCGTCGAAAAAAAAAAAGCCAATTGCTCTCTCGTTTGCTAAGCCTCCTTACGCTTAAAGATCAAAACCTAGCAAGAGTCATAGTGGGGGATAAGCCAGGAAGTAACTCCTCTTTTCCAGTTCTTTCTTGTGCCCACCCCATCCTCTCGGGAAAGCCCTGGTGTGACGTGGGGTCGTGGATCTTTTCCTCTTTCCTCTAATCTTTCTCTCCTCTTTCCTCTCTTTTCTCTCTGTGTGTCTCTTCCCCTCTTATATCTCTCTTCCCTCTTTCTCTGTGTCCCTGTTCCCCTCTTTCCTCTTATTCTCTCCTTCTCTCTTGAGTAAAGACCCGATAAATTGTGTGTTCTCTTTCCCCCCTCTTTATTCTCTTCTTTCCTCTGTATGGTCGCTTCTCGCCTCTATTTCCCATTCTTATTCTCTCTGGTTGTCTCCTTTTCCTCCGTCTGTCGGTTAAGTTTGTCCTGTTGGTTTTTCGTCTTTTCCTGGTCTGCCTCTCCCTCTGTCTTCAGACTAGGAAAAGGTTTTTTGCATTCTCTCGTTCAGGGTATTGTCCTGTTTTCTGTCCTGTCTCGTTTCCTAGATGCTCCTCTCTTCTATCTAATCTATCATCTATTCTATTAATTATTCTTTTGATCTAATCTGTCTCTTATCTCTGTTTATTCTATTTTCCTCCTCCTCTTACATCTTCCCTCCTTTCCCCTCCCCTTTCCCCTCCTTCTCTTCCCCCTATTCGGCAATAAATCTATAGATCTATCCGACCCCCTCCCATCATCCTCCACCTCCTCCTCCCCTTCCCACCCCTCCTTCCCCGCCCCCTTCTTCCCCTTACACGCCCGCCCCTTCCCCTCCCTCCCCTCACCATACCCCTCGACGTTCTTCTTCTTCGTCTTCTTCTTCTTCTTCTTTCTTCTTCTTTCCTCCTCCTCCTCCTCCTCCTCCTCCTCCTCCTCCCTCCTCCTCATCC
>NW_020868835.1:27500-30000 GCF_003789085.1 Penaeus vannamei
GGGATGAAGGAGAGAGAGAAGAGAGAAGAGGAGAAGAGAGAGAGATGAGAAGAGAGAGAGAGAGAGAGAGAGAGAGAGAGAGAGAGAGAGAGAGAGAGAGAGAGAGAGAGAGAGAGAGAGAGAGATGAGAGAGAGACCAGAGAGAGAGAGAGAGGAGAGAAGAGAAGAGAGAGAATTTGAAATAGGGGGATAGGCGGATAGGGGAAGGGTAGAGTAAAGGGAGACTAGGGGTGGGGGATGGGGAGGAGCGAGAATGGGGAGAGGAGGGGAGGGGAGGAGGGGGGGGAGGGGGAGGGTGAATGGGAGGGGGAGGGAGAATGGGGAGAGGGAGGAATGGATATTTTTACAGGGAACAGCTGTGAAACTAAGAGCAGGCACGAGAAATGCTGGCGGCCATGCGAGAGAACCCTGAAAGCACTCTTTGTTGGAGGGAGTGGGGTCTTGAAGGAAGTGGGGGAGGGGGAGGGGAGGTGAGGGGGGAAGGTGAAGAAGGGTGGAGGGAGGTCGAGGGGGAGGAGGTGGAAGGGGGGAGGAAGAAGGAGTAGGGTGGAGAGAGGAGAGGGGGAGGGGGAAGGGGGGGAGGGGAAAGGAGTAGAGTGCGGAGGTAAGTAAGGTGGTCTGGTAGGAGCGAAGGTGGAGGGGTGGGAGTCTTGAAGGAAGTGGGCGAGGGACGAGGTGAGGTGCGAGGGGAAAGGGGAGGAAGAAGGGGGGAGGGAGTGAGAGGGGGAGGAGGTGGAGGGGGGAGGAAGAAGGGGAATAGAGCGAAGGGATCGGGGAGGGAGCGGTGGAGTGGAGAAAGGAAGGTGTGAGGAGGAGAGGTGGACGAGGGTGGTGGAGTCTTGAAGGAAGTGGGGGAGGAATCGGGGAGGGAGGTGGAGGGGAAGTGGGAGGGAAGAAGATCGAGGGAGGGAGAGGGGGAGGAGGTGAGGGGGGGAGGAAGCTAATGACACCTCACCTAATACAAAAATAACACAGGGGGAGGAGACGGACGAGGCGGGAGGGGAAGGGGGAAGGGAAGGGGGAGTGGGAGAAGAAGGGTAATGGAGGTAGGAGAGGGGGTGAGGGGTGAGTCTTGAAGGATGTGGGGGGGGAGGCGGAGGTGGAGGGGAAGTGGAGGAAGAAGGTGGAGGAGGAGAGCGGCGGAGGGGGGAGTCTTGAAGGAACGTGGCGAGGCGAAGGGAAGCGGAAGGGGGGAAGTGGGAAGGAAGAAAGGTGGAGAGGAGCGAGTAAGGGGGGAGAGCCGTGTGAGACGGGAGCGAAGAAAGCTGAGGAGAGGGACGAACAGAGAGGGGAGGGAGGTGGAGGCGAGGGAGGAGAAGAAGGTGGAGAGGCAGGAGGGTAAGAGAGGCGGGAGGGTGGTGGAGTCTTGAGGAAGTGGGGGAGGGCGCGTAGCGGGAGGTGGAGGGGTATATGGAGGAAGAAGGTTAGAGGAGCGATTGAGAGGGGGGAGGAGGTGGAGGCGGGGAGGAAGAAGCGTGGAGGGAGAAGGAGAGGAGAGGGGGAGGCGGAGTCTTGAAGGAAGTGCCCGTGGGAGGGTGGGACGGGGGAGTGGAGGAAGAAGTGGGATGGCGAGACGAGGAGAGGGACGGGGCAGAGGGATGAACCCATTGGAGGCAGGGGGAAAGCGGTGAGGAAAGAGAGGGCGGGAGGCGGTGGAAGTATCGGTGGAAGGGTTAGGACCAGGAAGTGAGAGGGAGGGAAGAAAAAGAAACTACACACTAACAACAACATCTTCCAGGAGGAAGTGGGGGAGGGGGAGAAAGGGCGAGGGGAGGGAATAACGCTGAGAGGAACGGGACGGACAGTGGGGGACGGTCGGGAGAAAAGAGGGAGGGAATGAGAGAGGGGGAAGGCGAGGACGTACGGCAGGATCTACAGAGGAGGAAGGAAAGTTGAGAGGATAGGAAGATACGGGAGGAAGGCGGTGGGAGCGGATATGAGGTCGGTAGGATAGATAAGGTGAAGGGAAGTGAGGAAGGAGCAGAAAGAGCAGTGTGCGAAGGAATTAGACTCAAGGCGGCGAAGAAGAGGAGATGAGGAAAGTGGGAATCTAATCCTGCGGAATGGGAACGCGAACAGGGAGCGACATATGGGAGAGAGAGGTAAAGGGAAGCGAGAAGGAGGAAGAGACGAGAGACTTGAGTGGTAAAGTGGAAGGGTAAGAAAAATGGGAAGGGATCCAGGAGGAAAAAAGAAGGCGGAACTTACAGAAGAATAAGAAAGAGAGAAGGCAACGAAAGAGGGGACACGGGGGTGAGGAACGGGGGAAGGCAAGGACGAGGAGAAGTAAACAAGGGGAGGAAGAGTAGGCAGCACTTGGGAGAAAGCCCGAGGTACGAAGAAGAAGAAATAGGGGCGAAGAAGAGAATAGAAGAAGGAAGAAAGAGAAAGATGCAACCTCGCGAGCAGAGGTACGTGAGGAAGAGAGGAGGGAGGTGAGGCGAGGAAGGGGAAGGGGTAGCACAGAAGTTACTATCGAAGTCACACCTGCTAGTGATTA